>APFE030277599.1:0-60620 GCA_000404065.3 Pinus taeda
GTTGTTGGTTTTCTGGTGAAACTTCATAGTGTTGGGTGATCTAAGCTTTACTTGAGGTGAAGAAGGGCTTTCTTGTTGGAGGATGATGCTGGGTCAGAACAATTGGTTGTAATCCTCTTGCTATTCTTGATATTAGTAAATCTATTCAATTTTTCCTCCATATTCTTGTATGTTTGATTATATATGCATTGGTGTGGTTAATACATATCTGGTCCTGTGTTATTTATGAATATAGATCTCTGTTCTTCGATAGTATTATGTTGCTTTGATTCCACAGGTGATCTTCGAAGCTGGGCAGATGAAGAAGAAGCGGCAAAGATCTATCAAGAAGGAGAGGAATCAAGTAAGGAACCAAGCGAAAGACTAAGGTTAGTGTCCTTTGTTCCACTCTTATCTATTTTCATAAAGGAAAACGTAAGTAGTCTTTACTTGTTTGTTTCTAAGATAGCTACCAGTCTTAGTGGGAATAGCAGCTCCGAGTGGACACTATTCCCAGTAACATGTAGCACCTTAGGATTTTCCAAAGTTTTTTTAAGGGCTGAACTGGCCTCCATGGGGTTCAAACACGAGACCTCTTGGCAATCAACACAGTGCTCTACCAACACATTTTCAATGGGACTTAACCACTATAGCCCACAAGAGTTATTTAAAGTTTGGAAAAATTCAATTGGGGATGGGGTCGGGGCTAAGCCTTTGGCCTCCGATCACCTTACACCCATGAGACTATAGGTGAAAGGGAATCGAGGGCTTAAGCTTATTCCTGGCCCAAGGTTTTGGAACCTTCCATATAACCAAAGTAGATGCATAAGGGTTAAGCGCTTGTAGAAAGGGGTTAGGAATAAGGCCCGGGTCCAAGTCACATGGCGTATGATGGAACCAAGGGTGCGGACAAGTGGCTAGGTGTGGGATTCAGGGGTTAGCCCCGAGTTCTGTGGGAATCATTGAACCGTGGCTGACAATTTGGGGTCTATGCTGTTGGAGGCAGGCAGTTAGCCCCAGCCGCCAGGCATATGGCCCATGTTGCCCAAATATTCGACCCATAAGGGTCATTCGGAATTTAATCAGATTGAAAATTTACACCTAGTGCTAGGTGAAAATTTTGGTTAGTAGTTCCTAGAAAGGAGGAATTCATAGAACAGTTAGTAGGGGAGTCCATTTTGTAGAGTAGTTAGCAGCAAAACTTCTCTAGAGCATAACTTTCTCGGTTTTTGGCCAAATTGAGCCCAATAAGAGCCTAGCTTAGGGATTTTTTACTATTCTGGAGCCATTGGAGACATTATTTTTACATTTTGGGCATTGTAAATCCATGAAATCACATATTTTAGCACTTAATGAAAGAGGCGAACATTGGAAGTTGGACCAGGAGATGTAGCCTGGGAGGGGTGAACTCCTTTATCATTTTGTTGTCCTGTGTTGCTATGTATGGTATATTTTTCTCTATTTTTATGTTGCAAATTGAGATTAAAAACCATTAATTTATGTACTTTTTCAAATCGATCCATTGCCGAAAAGGCATAAAAAATTATTTGCAAATTTTTTATAAACCTTCAAGTTTGTAATATACATCAACCCTTAAATCCTATTCCAAACCATTCTTAAAGAGGGGTTGTTATGATATTTAGAAAATTAACATTTAGATAAAATTAACTTTAACTAATAAGTTTTTAGGTAAATTTTTATTGTTTAGTGTGTTTTTGTAATTAACTAATCCAATGACCATGATTATGATATAAATGTAAAGTGATCTGACTATTCATCTTCTCCTTGATATTAATGGCTCTTGATTTGTGAATTAATACTTGATTAGTCAATGATATCTATTCAAATAACATCGAGAGCATTGGCATTATGACTAACGTTTTGTCCTTGATGTCAACCTAGATATCAACTTGTCACATTATGTCATCATGTGATTGAGTACCAAAATGATGTGCTCTTCTAGATCATGGATAGAGGATGTTTTGAATGCTTGTATAGGTGCTGCAGAGTATGAGGAAGAGTATTGGTAGGTTTCATTTGATAAAGGTTGAAGAATTTGTAGTTTGAAAAACCATACAAAACTTATGTGAGAGAAAGTCATGTACATACATAGGTATCATAAACAAGAGTTGTGTACATGACCCTACGCATGGAAAATAAAATACCATGAGCATTTCCCGTGGTAATCTCCCAAGGTTTTTGTGTGACAATATCTATTTGATCTCATAAAAAATTATTGTCAACAAACCCAAGGGAATTGTCAGTGGTATTGGCAAGGCAAAAATGTTATAAAGGAGAAGGAGTTTGAGTAGTAAAGTGTGCATTCATTCAAATTTGCTTATGATTTGTTACAAATAGGTGTGCACCAGGGTGCAAGGAGAAAGTTCAGATCTAAATTTTAATGAGCTATTTTATAAAAGCCATTATTACTTGGTCTGGATTCGTATATGCTTGTTTGAAAGAGTATACCTAATGGTTTGATTTCTATAAAAGTTTGCTTCAGTATGGATCTAAATATGTGATGGTAGAGATCTAATGTATTTGAACTTATGAGATCAAAGTGAAGTATGTTTGTAGTGGTTATATGAAACAAATCTTGTGGTCACTCACTCATCTAATGTTGGACTAGGGTCACACTCATTATTTTGCATAAAATTTTGTATGCAAAGATCTATGGTACTTTATATATGATTTTGACATAGTTTTGAATAACATAGGTTGTATGCAGGGCAGAGGACAGAGACTTCCAAATATGATGTGACTAATGCTATTATTTTTCCATGGTCTTCAAGGTTGTATATTTATGATACTACTTTGAGTTTGCTATTGTTCATCTTCTTTTGAAATTGCTTGTCTTCAAATTTCCTTCTCTATTTGTTGAAATTGTAAATTGTTACTATTGTTGTTCACATTATACATAGATATGAGTTGCATTGATTGTATATGCTCAAATAAAGTTTTTGTAATTGATTGAGTTTCTTGTTGCTAGATGGTTCATAAGCAAGGAAGGGTAGAGAGTTGGATTAATGTTGTTGTAAGCATGGAGAGTCTAGTTTAAAGAACTTGATTGACATTCTTTCTCTATATGTTTAATGTTTAATTTCTCTGAGATATGTACGCACATTTTTCTCCTGAATAATGCATACATACGTGGATTTGGTTCTTCACAGCCACATACACCTTTTGAGTAAAAGTCCCCTAATTGATATAGTTTCTTGTTGTCTGATCCTGGTTATTTCTGCTAGTTGGTTAATGAATATCAAAGTTTGGTGAAGGCACTATGATGAATGATTTTCTAACATGGTTTGATGAGAATGATTTAAGATTTGTATGATATTGTTTTACATAGAAAGCACATATATACATAGGTTTAGTTGATGACAATCGTGTATGCATTCTTACCTGCTATTGGATAGTGTTTGGCTTGGTATAGAAAGTGTTGAATTTGACAGTTTCTAGTTTGGTATTAGCTTGGTTGATGAGAAGAGAGTCTGGTATGGTTAATGTTGATATTTGGCTTAGTTGATTAGTGATTAGGGTTATTGATATTTTGGGATTCATTTATTTAGTGATTGAGCTTATTGTTGGCTGTGGGTCCAGTCTAAAACATTTTGAAAAGTGGCCTACCAAATCATTGTTGTTACATGTGCTCTCAATATAAAAGATTATGAAACATGGATCACAATAAATTTGATGGAGTGGTAGCTTCCTTCCAGTAGCAACTAGGAAACATAGTAGATGTTGTAGCATGTAGCAGGTAGGAGCCTATGCACTAGAAAAATACTGCACCAGTGCAAGATGTAAATATTATTTATAATAATAAGAAGATGAAGCAGACAACAACAATAATGTATTTCTCCAAAATAGGGTTTCCACCTAAAACTCATGGTGTCCTTATGTGTTATTTGTGGATGTGTTGAGTTTTACTTTATTACATATATAATTTGTAGTTACAAAGGCATGTGCAACTTCTACGAGATAAATTCGCATACATATGCAGGTATCATAAATAAGAGTCACGTACATGACCCTGCGCATGGAAAATAAAAAACCATGAGAATTTTGCATGGTAATCTCCCAAGGTTTTGGTGCAACAACATCTATTTGATCCCATCAACAATTGCCATCAACAAATCCAAGGGAATTGTTGTGGTGTTGGAAAGGAAAAATTATAAAAGGAGAAGGAGTTTCAACAGTAGAGTGTGCATTCATCCAAATTTTCTTATGATGTGTTTTAAATAGGCATGCACTAGGGAGAAAGGAGAAGGTTCATATCTGAATATTTAATGAGAGATTTGATAGAAACCATTATTACCTAGTCTAGGTTCTTATATGCTTATTTCCATTAGCAGATCTAATGGTTTGGTTTTTGTAGAAGTTTTCTTTAGTATGGATCTAAATATGTGATGGAAGAGATATAATGTATGTTGACACCTAATCATGGGGATTGGGTGAACAATTGTAAATAATGTAAATAATAAATAATGGAAAAGGAAGAGTCATCGGGAGGTGAAACCCAAGAGTCACTCCCTCATGTATATAACTATGAACAATCTAAATGAATAAACACAGTGTCATTTGAGGAGTTACCTCTTGGCATGACATGGTATCAAAGCCAGCTCCATTTTGGCTTCTCTGCCTTTGTAACTTCCTTCTGCCTATTCTACCTATGTTCTGAATATTTTGTAGAACTGACACCTCTATCATACTCCTAAGGCCTCTGCCATACTCTTGAAGCCTACACTATCATATGCATTTTTGGCCAATATTCCATGCATACCTTGACTATGCCTTCGACCTCCATACTTTTGTGCCTCCATCTTCCAGTGAGGTGAAGAACTGATAACACCGACTGGACGACATAGAGCAGAGTGGTATGAGGAGGATGTTGTGCTGCTCTAAGCATGCTCACGTTGATGGTATTCCAATGAGGACGCTTATACCTAGTTCAACACGAGAGCTAGCATTGTTGGTCATGATGCATGTGCGTTAAATGTTAGATTTTAGGCTTCTATGGTAGTTTTTTGCAGTGGCATGATCCGGATAATCCACAGTATTGTGTTCATTCTATCGATGTTTCAAACCCCAAAGGGGGTCCATCATCAGGACTAAATTTTTAAAGAATATGAATGGAAGTTCTTTTAGAGAAGAGACTTTCAACCTGAGTATAAATAAACCTAATTTTTGAAGGTAGAATTTTTATAACTGTGATAGCCTTGCTCCTGATAGCATTTTTGTGGTAGCATTTTTATAACTGTGTGCGGCATACACATTTGATGCTATGGTATACATAGAGACCTAGTTGTGTGCGGTATACATATTTGATGTCGCTTCATTCCTCAGTAATCCGGAGTTGTGTGGACCCCTACTTCAAAGCAATGGAACTGATCATGATTTAGAGTTGTGCAATGATAGCATTTCTCCCTCTCGCCATCGAGTCTGATAGTGTTGGTAGCCATGGTTCTCTGAAGCTCTGTGTGGTGCTCGTTATGGGGTCCCTCTCATACAAATCCGCTCTCCACTGTCTCCATATAGCCCTGGTATCAAAGCGTTAACCATATGTTGTCCCCATTCGTTGATATTAGTCATAATTTAACGTTGTCTCCATTCATTAATATACCATTGTTTTCTATTTTATACAACATGGTTTCTATTGTATAACACTACGTTATTTTTAACACTCTCCTCATGCTCATCCCTACCTACAATATTACATCCCCATAAACTCCCTCCCCCATAAACCCCCTTCCACATATACTCCCTCCCCATAAACCCCCTCCCCATAAACCCCCTCCCCCATATACACCTTCCCCCAAATAACACTTCCCTCAAATATACCTCTGCCATATATTAGAATTAGATTTTTTTTACCATTAGGAGTAAAATTTTGCAGCAGAAGTATTTTTCTATAGTACACAGATTTTACAATGCATTCATTGATATATATCATGAGAGTGGTTATCACCGGGAAGGAGAACTATCCAAAATGGTCGCAGAAGATCAAACACACCCTTAGTTTTAATGAGTTGTGGAAAGGAGTTTGTGTTGGAGAAGGAGACAAAGAACCAGAAAAGCCTACCTCAGACAAGGAACTCGTCATTTGGGAAAATAAGAACAACAATGCCTATGCCTTGATTGCAGCATCTGTAAATGAAGAGGTGAGTCACCATATTTCACCATTTTCAAATGATTTCGGAGCCTTACAAAAATTGAAGGGACTTTATGACTCACACTTTGTGCTTGAGTTGTTCAACTCATGTTTAAATTGTTCAGCCTTGAATTACAAAATGATGATCCTCTTGCTCTTGCATCAGAAGTAAAATCTATTATGCATGATATCAAAGTCACTAATTTTGAACTAGACATTCCTCTGATATCTTTTGTCAAGGCACTTTATCCCAATTATTCAAATTATCTTGAGTCATTGCATTCAAATGGAAACCTCAAAGAAATTACCTTTGACTCCCTTGCAAATAAATTTGTTCAGAGAGAGAAAGATTTTGGGAAGAAGACAACTCCTTAATCTTCTAAAGAGGTTATGTGTCTTGCACATAGAGAGAAGAATCTTACTCAAAATTCTTCCAGAAGAAGAGGTGGTCAAAGAGGAAGAGGAAGAAGAAATTTTAGAGGTGGGGGGGTAAACACTCTCAAGGAGAAAAGTTTGATTTGTATTGCATACTTTGAAATAGAGATAGATCGCATGATGCATCCACATGCAAGTTGCCTTGGGACAAAATTGAGCAGTAAAGAAATCAACCCAAAGGTAAAACTAATGACAAAGAAAAAGGTAAAGCACCTGAATCCGCTCACTATGTTGTGGCACATTGTAATATTAGAGTAAATGAAGACTTGTTTAATGCTTCACTTGCTTCTTGGAAAAATGATTGGTTGCTTGATTCAAGAGCAAATTGCCACATGAATTTTAGAAGAGATTGTTTTGAAGAATTTACTAACAATGTTGATGGAGAAGTATATTTTGCAGACAAATCAAAACTCAAGCCATCAAATCTTGGCACAATTAGGCTCAAATTGTCTGGTCTTCTAGACTTTCTTCTGCATCATGTTTTATATCTCCCACAACTGAGGAGAAACTTGTTGTCCTTGGTCCACATCCACCAGCAAGGACACTCCATTCATATGTTTGATGGCAAGGTTGAGGTGAGAAAAGTATCAGATCACTCACTTGTCATGATGGGGATAGAATAATAAAGGCTTCTGAGGCTGTAAGGTACCTTTGCTCGTGCACAAAATTTCTCATAAAATTATCATTATGATGAAGGTGCATTTCCATCAAGTCTATTATGGAATGCTATATTTGGACACTTGAACTATGATGGCCTTCGATTATTGAAGAAAAATGGTGTTACTGGTTTGCTGACAATTCATAGGAAACTTAAGCAATGTGATGCTTTCATTCTAGGAAAGCATAGCAAACAGTCTTTTCATGATTCACATTCCAGAGAATATAGAAAACTTGAACTCATTCATTCAGAGTTATGTGGCCCAATGCCTGTTCCTTCTACAAATGGAAATAAATATATGATGACATTTATTGATGACTATACTAGAATGTGCTGGGTTTATTTATTGAAGAACGAATTTGATGATTTTCAAACATTAAAAAACTTTCATACATGGATTGAAAATGATGCACAATCTCATATTAGCTCTATTCGCACTGATAATGGAAAATAATACACCGCAAATGAATTTGAAAACTAGCTTGGCTAGCATGGGATCAAACATCAACCAACTGTGCCTTATAATCCCCAACAAAATGGAGTAGATGAAAGAATGAATAGGAGAATCTTAAATATGGTACGTTCCATGTTGTTTTTCAAGAATCTAAAATTGGTTTTTTGGGTTGATGTAGTTCTATGTGCTATATAGGTAAAGAATATATGTCCATCTAATTATATTATAAACAAGACTCCTTATGAAATGTGGTATGGCCACATTCCTTCAGTAAAGCATTTCAGGGTCCTTGGTTCCACCTGTTATGCCTTGATACCAAAAATACATAGAAACAAACTTGGTGCAAGGAGTCATAAGTGTATATTCTTTGGGTATTCAAACACCTCAAAGCATATCATCTCTATGATGAAGTTAATAAAATCTTTGTTGTATCTAGAGATGTAATCTTTCTTGAATATTCCAAAGCTGACAATGTCGTTGAGCGGCAACTTGATCACTGGGATATATTCACAAATGGGATATATTCACAAATGTAAAATAATTTCAAGAATTTGATAATCGGACTTCACACCTTGAAGGTGGGATTCCTATAATGGATCAATCTGTGGAATCTTCTTCTGAATCACTCTCTCCCCCACATGAAACTCCAACCACTGATGATACTTTGAGTGATGTGATTGACAAAATTGGGAGACTCAATCTTGATTAGTCCCAACTTAATCAACTGAGCAGCTTGGACCATCTCGGAAATTTCCCCCAAAGTGGCTGGAAAAGACACTCAAAAGTGTTCATCCTGATGAAGTTGGAAAGACAGGAACAAGAAATTGAACCAGGAAAAATGGAGGTGATGTAGACGATTCGGATTCACCTGTTGATATGGATGTTTCTTATGACTCTGAATTGAATTTGTCTACATATTTTGAACCAACTTAATTCAAAGAAGGCACTTCCCATGATGAATGGAAAGAAGAAATGCAAAAGGAGTATGATGCCTTGATAAAGAATGACACTTGGAAGCTAGTTGATCCTCCATTAGGAACCAAAACAATTGGCTTCAAGTGGGTCTACAAGAACAAGTATGAAGTTGATGGAGCACTTGACAAGCACAAAGCCAGGCTTGTGGAAAATGGTTTTACACAGAAGGAAGGGATCGATTATGAGGAGAATTTTTCCCCCATGGAAAAATGGGCTACCATCAGGACACTCTTTGCCCTAGCAGCTCAAAACGGCTAGAAATTCCATCAAATGGATGTAAGAATTGCTTCCTTAAATGGAGATCTAAAATAGAATGTTTTTATGTCCCAACCTGAAGGATTTGTTGTGAAAGGGCATGAACATCATGTGAAATCCTTGTATGGCCTCAAGCAAGCACTGCGAGCCTGGTCTGAAAATTTAACTGAGCATCTTCAAAAACTCAATTTCAAACATTATGATCTTGATGACGCAACTTTGTTTGTCAAGAAAGTTGGAAAAATAATTGTATATCTTATGGTATATGTAGATGATATTTAGATGACAAGGAATAATGAAAGTTACATTGCATCCATAAATAAGGAATTGATGAAAGGTTTTGAAATTACTAATTTGGGCTATGTTCATTACTATCTTGGTATTGAAGTAACACAACATCCAAATTCTATATTCCTTTCTCAAAAGAAGTACATTGGAGATATGTTGAACATGTTTGGCATGACTAAGTGTAATCCTCTAACTACTCCAATGGAACAAAACTTAAAGCTCACATCCACTGAAGGAAAAGAATTTGAGGATGCAATAAAGTATAGACAACTTATAGGAAGCCTCAACTACCTGACTACTACCAGACTAGACGTTTCTTTTTTTGTTGGAATCCTCTCCAAGTTTATGCAGAATCCTTGTGAGGGACATTGTTCTGCTGCAAAAATAGTTCTAAAGTACTTGAAGGGAACTCAAGACTTTGGACTCAAGTATACATAGGTGGGTGACTTCATCTTGATTGGATACTCTGATTCAGAGTTCGATGGAGACAAATAAACTGGGGTATCTACTTCTGGTTATGCTATGAGTCTTGGATCAGGAGTTGTCTCCTGGAGATCATGCAAACAATCGGTTCCATCATATCCCACAATAGAGGCAACATATGTGGCAGCGGCTGAGGAAACAAAGGAAATTGTGTGGATTAGGAAAATTTTGGAAGATTTGCAAGTAAAACAAGTACATTCAACTTCACTCATGATGGAGAACACCTCTGCAATAAAGTTGGCCAAGAACCCAAAGTTCCATGATCGAACGAAACACATCAATACAAAATACCATCTAATTCAACATCATGTTGAGGCCAATATAATCCATCTACGCCATTGCTCCACTGATGAGCAGATTGCAAACATCTTCACCAAAGCACTTGGAAGAGAAAAGTTTGAAAGATTCAGAATGATGCTTGGACTCACCAACATCCCTTCAGATTAAGGGGGGAAATGTTGACACCTAATCATGGATATTGGGTGAACAGTTGTAAATAATGTAAATAAAAAATAATGGAAAAGGAAGACCCACTGATAGGTGAAACCCAAGATTCACTCCCTCATGTATATAACTATGAACAATCTAATTGAATAAATACAGTTCATTTGAGGAGTTACCTCCTGGCCTGACAATGTATTTGAACATATGAGATCAAAGTGAAGTGTGTGTGCAATGATTGTATGAAACATAGTGTGTGGTATCTCACATTTTTGTTGCAGGACTAAGGTCACACTCATCATTTTGCATAAAAGTGTGTATGCAGAGAACTATTGTAGTGTGTATATGATTTTGACAAAGTTTTCAATAACAAAGGTTGTATGGAAGGTAGAGGACAAATATTTCCAAATCTGATGTAACTAATGTTGAAAATGCAACAAGATGATGGAGCTTAGTTGAAAGAAGTCGCCTTCACTAAGTGTGCTTGTAGGCTATTTTTGGCGCAAAGTCTATTTTTAGACTATGTCTATTTTTATACATATGGATCATGGTCTATGAGTTGTGGGATGCTATTTGTGGATGATTGGTCATGTTGGTAAAAATAGATGGACTTCTATTTTTAGACATATGGGTGGAGTCTATTTGTAGACTGCCAGTCTAAAAATAGAACAGTCGAGTATTATTAGCTCTTAATAATATTTGGAATATAAACATTATCTTATCCTCTTGCAGCACTTTAGTTCGAGCTACAGATGTGGCACATGCAACTTCCAGAAGGAAATACACTTTTCTTATGAGTTAGTTGAGCTATTTCATGATGGACTTCAGTTAGAACTCAAGTGATTGAGTTTGGTGGAGTTGATTGAGGAGTTGATGGAGTTGTGTTCAGTTTGACATAGTTGAACTAGTTGTATTTAGTCTAACTGATCAATAGACTAAGTGATGAGTGGTGTGAATTAGTTATTAATTAATTCACTAGTTATTAACTCATAAAGCAACTGAAGAATACATCAGTTAACTCAGTGCATGGACAGTTCAGTGGAGACAAGTGTTAGAGGTGAGTGAAAGGGCAAGACAACTGTCAGTTGTGACTATAGTTGTGCATGAGATTTGCACAATAAATGGATTGAGTATTGACAATGAGGATTGCATGGTATATCCAAGGTAAATATGAATTTGGATGATTCATTCATCAATATTCTTATGCAGGATTGCGCAATGGAGGCAGGCAAGCAACGGAGGTGATTTGAGCAAGTGATTGATTCAAATTTGAGCTAGTTTGTGTGTAACAGGTGGAGATAGTACTGAGTACTTGCGAGGAGTATTGTACTATGTATTGTTACATGTTCTCAATCAATATAATATACAGATAGTTGGGGTTTCAAGCTTTATCTTTCCCCAGGGTACATACTGTGTTGATATGTGTGATTGATGCTTCAATGTGTGCATGCGAATGTTTCTTAATACTGCTAAATTGATGATAAACGTAGAGGAGGTTATGTATTATGCATGATTCTGCAAATAGTGTATAATCAAGATAATCTCTGTGAATAAGTTTCATATTATTCAAAATTTCTGCATGGTATCAGAGCCGGTTGATTTGTAGAAAAAGTTCTACAGGATATCAAAGCGAGGATTGATCATCAGATCTATTATTCAGGAAGTGATTATGTTTTATTTCTTCAGGCAGAGTCTGTAATCGAGCCAGGTAGCCTCTGGATTCATCCTTCTTTTGGAAGGTGAGATATTCAGTGAATGCCCATACAGTCGATCTCTGTACAAGAAATACTTTGTTCTCAATAATTTTAGATCAGAAGCGGTTGAGTCTTGAGCTAGTGGAATTCGAACTTGCAGCAGTGTTTTCTTGGTGTCAAAGTTGAAATGTCTTTCAACATATTGCAATTGGAGTATGCCCTTGAAGGCAGCTCAAACTATATTGCATGGAAGGATAGGATGGAGGCAGTGTTAGATGATAATGGGTTGAAGGCGTTCACAGATGCGTATGTCCCAAAACCTACTGATGCTGCTCAAGTCGGGGATTGGAAAAAGAAGACAAAAAAGTGTCGAAGGATTCTGTTGGAGGGCGTGAAGGATCACATAGTGTCTAGCCTCCATGGAAAGGCTTCTCCATACTTGATGTGGAAAGTGTTGACAGATCTATTCCAAACCAAGAGCGACCAGAGGAAGTTGGCGCTCAAGGATAAAACTCAGAAACATTAAGTGTGAGAATGGAGACAGTATGCCCCAGTATCTCACGAAGTTCACCCAATGTCGGGATGAGCTGGGAAGTGTGGGGGTGACTGTCGATGATGACGACTTGGTGAGCTTGGCTCTCCTTAGTCTTCCGAAGAGTTGGCATTCCTATGAGGACTCTGCTAATGGTCGGGAGAAATTGCTAGGATGGGAGAGACTTTGGTCAGATCTTGTGCTAGAGGAGATCAGGCGGAATACCAGGGAGGAAATCCAAGGAGGGATTCGGGGAAGGATCTAAAAGGTAAGGCACTTGCTTCACAGTTTGAGTTGGATTTCACACTCTTCGAATGCATGGTTTCATCCATGGTGGGAAGTGGCTGGTTTCTTGATAGTGGAGCTTCTTTCCACATGACTGGCGACAAAAGTTTGTTCAGAACTTTGGAGGTGAAAGATCTCCAAATACTCATGGAAATGGGTAATGATGAGAAGTACAGTGTCTTAGGTGTAGGCACATTTATTTTTCAGAGGGAGCATGGACCTCGCATTACCTTGACCGATGTCAAGTATGTACCAGGACTGAAGAGAAACTTGGTGTCAATCGCGATGCTAGAAGACAAAGGCTATTATGTAGTCTTCAGTAAGGGAAAGGTTTTCCTTAAACACATCATCACTAGACAGGTGAAGAAGATCGGCTCACGGGTCAAGAACTTATATGCTCTTGAGGTTCAAGATGCATGCAAAGCTTTGAGCAGCAAGGCAACTGATGGAGACTTGGTGGTTGAGAGCAAGAGTATATTACTTCTCAACATGAAGCACCAGAAGAAGTCTCAAACGACTTTGGGGGAGCCATGATTGGTGCAGTAGCTTTAGGAGGTTGTGGAGCAACCACAACAGGGGAAGTTGAGTGGAGATTGAGTGGAGACATCTACTCATGTAGAGACCTCTAGTAGGGGGAAACTTCGAGCCAGGTGGGAAGAGGGATCACATGCAGCCATACCTCTAGGTAGGAGGTGGGGCGATGTGGAATGATCATTCCATGGAGGCTAATATGGGGGCAGGATCCTTGAGGTACCCAACCTCTTTGATTTGAATTTGCTACAGGATCCTCGGTGAGGAGTAGCAGGACTAACTGATTGGGTAGAGACAGATGCGGATGGAGTGGCAGAGAGAGCTACAATGCAGGGGTCCAAGAATGTGTAGAGTTAGCAGGCTGCAACAATGTAAGAGGCACAGGAGTGTTGCACCAGTGCAGGATGGCACAAAGAGGTGTGCAATGTGCGAATATGCATGGAGTGTTGCATAATCTTAGAGGTCAGAGAGGGAGCACTTGTCAGCAACAGGTAGAGATTCAACATTAGAGTATGTTTCTAGGCCAACAGAGAGGTCAATTGAGAGTTTTTTTTGTTCTAAGAGTTGCTGGAGTAACCACACTTGGTAGATGTGTTGCATGCAAAACATTCCAGAGGTACAGGATTAGGTTCGTGTTGAATCCTTTCTTGTTGAGAGGGAATGTTGAAAAATAGCAACAAAAAATGCCAAAAAATAGAAGTACTAAGAATAGAACTGCTAAAAATAGCAGTTTGGATATCAGTGCTCGATTGAGCAACAAGGAATGAAAAATGGAAGTGCTAAAAATAGAATTGCTATTTTTAGAAGTTCAGGATGGATTCCTATTTTAGTCAGTCCCTGGACTAAAAATTGGAAGTAAAATTCGAATTTGAACTTAACAGCTGTTTGAAAATAAATTAATTAATTCACCATGAGTTAATTAGCTATGAAAAATCAAACAAGAAGTCTATGTGAGGACATGCAACAGATTCTCCATTAATTGATGGATTTATCCATTAGTTAAAGAGATGAGGATGAGTTCAAATTTGAGTTGTAATTAGTTGGCTCAGTTAACAGAGTCAAGTCCAGTTATAATTGATTTAAACAATTTGTTTAAATTAAGTAAGTTCACTTAGTTAATGCATGCTTCCATATAACTATTGCACTTCAGATAACTGAACATTCTCTCATGAATAACTCATGAATTTCATTTCAGACAGAGACCCAGTTGAGATCAAAGAAGGGACAATGTACTATCAGTTGGATGAATATTTTTCCTATAAAGAAGCTCATCCATGATAAGGATTTATCTCCTTCAGGACTGCATTGTTGGATCAGAGGTTAGTGAGTGTGTGAAGAGGCCAATTCACACAAGTGGCTGCACTGGACCCCAATTAGAATTATGGAAAGAAATAGGAGGCTTGTGGGGTAGACCAAAGGTTAGGTAGAGGCCTTTGACTTTCTATGAGTAGCAGAGGTATTGTAGAGATAGCAAGATAGCTTTTGAGCTGATTCTTTTTGTAATATTGGTTATCTTTCCACTTGTGTGATAGAGATGGGGCTTTAGGCTGGTGCTTTCCCCTGGTGATATCTTCTATGTTATGTGTGATTTATTTCTCCATATCAGTTATGTGTTCTTATTGATGTTTCTGAAATTGATTAAGCTTCCGCTGAATTGATTGTAGAAGTAGATGAAGTATTTTGCTTTAGTATATTGCATTATCAGGTGATCTACATGTGGGAATTTCTACAGTTTTTAATTGTGAATGAATGGATAATGTATCTATGACCTCATAGATGATAATGCAGTAAATGACATGAGGGAACAATGGTTCATAGTGATTCTCATATAAGTATGAGATCCCTACACTAAATTCTATTGTTTACACCTGTAGATTACATGTTGATGATATGTTTGACAAAATGCCAGTCATAGCTAATAAGGGTCTGTTAAGGTCTTATTCAACTCATTTCTTTGGTATGATTGTTTCCCTGTACTTTTATTGATTTTAAACTATCACTCCATTCCGGGCAGTGACTTGGGCTCTAGACATGAAAAAGTGTCTTAAATCCTAGGTTCGCTAGCACAAAACTGGCAATTTTAGTCTTTGGTCACTAAAAGGCAAGCCTATGAGACCGACTTTAGGTTTCTGGACACTCTCTTTCCCATACCATGGGAGATATTGAGGCCTATGATGTCCAAAACATCAATGTGATCTAGGGAGAGGCTATCTGAGTAGCTAACATGTCTCCTCGAGATTCTAGAGTTGATGTTGGATTATTATGTGTGATTTGTTTGTTGATTCCACTTCCTTAGGTCACATAGGAGGTTGAATCCAATGATATTAACCTCTCGTCTCACGTTTGCCCCTATTTTCTCATTACTTGCATAGATGTGGGAGAAGAGTCTTACTTCCTAGAAGGGAGGTGAATCCTGGTATAAGTTTGAGGTGTAGGTATGAGCCTCTAGATTCCCCTGATGTTGATATGGGAATCATATCCTTTTATTTGTTGGTTGAGAAAATGTGGATATGTGTACATTTGTATATTATTGTAAATATTGTATCGAACTAGATATATAAAGCTCCATAAGGAATATGATTATTTGTTGGTTGAAGAAAATGTGCATGAGTATATGTGGTTTTTATTGTAGATACCGTAATGAGATGTTTTATAAAGCTCCAGTAAACGATATGATTGTCATGTTTTGAGCAGGATGTCATTGTAAATATGGCAACAAACCGTGTTATAAAGCTCCATATGTAATATGTTTTATTTTTCAATAGTATTATTGTTTCTAGGTGTCCTTGAACACTGAGAATGGTGTTCCCCCAAGGGGGAGGGTTCTGTAACATCCCTAGTTCAAAATCCATGTAAAAAAATATAATACCAAGGCCATGGGACACATATTCCAAGTTGAAAGGTGGGAAAAAGCATCCTAGTTGGTATTCCTTTGGTAATGGAAAAGGCAATGGAAAAGGAAATGACAAAGGCTTTGGAAAGACAAAGAGGCATTTATTTGGAATTTATTAATGAAAATAATGGAAAATATGAGAAAAGGAAGGTGAAAGGTCACAGGTTGCATGTGAGCAAGACATTGAAGGAAAATATTGGAAACTAAAGAAAATAGAGGCCTCATTAATAAAAAGGTTTCAGAGGATCAATTGGGAGCTTTTGTTAGTTTAGTGTTTGGTCATTTTTAGCTTGGATGTCTCTCTCTCCTCTACTCTCTCTCATACTCTTGGACCCTTAGAGCTTTCTTGGAGCACTCTTGGATGAGTATGACATACATTAGATTTGGAGAAAGAAGGCAAAGGAAAGTGCAAGGGGACAATGGGATCAACAGCTATAGTTGTATTTCTTTGTAGGTATCAAGTTGCATATATGTTTTTTTTTCTATTTTTTGCATGCATATCACATGCATGTGGTATCTTGGCTATCAGTTGTCATTTGCATGGAGGATTTTTTGGATTTGACAAAGGTTTTTCCTAGCCTTTACATTTTCTGGATAACCAAGGAAATTGTGGGTTTTCCCATTTGTTTTGATTGGTGCTCATCTTTTTTTGGCTATGGGTTGATTTATCAGTTCCCAAAGCCTTGGTTGGAAAAACACTTTGGAAGCCTTGTAAAAACTTGCGGTGTTACTAGTCCTGGAATCCTTGGGTGGAAAAACGCTCTAGATCCCTTGGTGGGTTGAGATACTAGTCCTGGAGACTTAGTTGGACAAACGCTCTAGTGCTCAACAACAATTGTGGGTTTAGTTACTAGTCTTTGAGCCTTGGTTGGATAAACACTCTGGATTCTGGCAATGGTTGTGGGTTGAGTTACTAGTCTTGGAAGTTAGGTTGGAACACACACTCTGGAGCCTTACAAAGCTTGGGTAGAGACTGATCTGGTGATGGTTAGTGATGTCCAATTGTCAGGTGGAATCATTGGTTGAGGGTTGAGGTGGTTTGGCCTCTTGAATCCATGGTTTGGCTATGTTTGGCTTATTCCATGAGATCCCATATTCATGCTTGGTAGATGGGAAGGGGGTGACAAGATGAAAGAAATATTTTGTTCTTCCTAATCTATGGTAGGGTGATATGTGGAAGTTGATGACCTTCATGATATATCTCTAATTTTTACCTTCGTATGTTCATAGTAGAGGCACTTGATGTTATGTGGCTTTAATGGTCATTTCCTCATTGATATATCTCTAGTTATTTGCTGGTTATCAGCATGTTTTATGACAATTATGATGTATCACTCTTATCATGTTTTGATTTGTAAATGAATTAAAGATACATATATGACATACTATATGATAATTTAGCTAATGTGATAAGGCATCAATGCTTCTTAGTGATTCTCAAATGAGTATGAGACCCCTATGCTCAGAGCTAATTTTATGACCTATAGAATGCATATTTGTGACATGTTTAAAGAAATTCTTATCATGGCTAGCAGGGGTCCATTCAAGTCTTTGTTGAAGTATTTTCTTTAGTACCATTGTTTCAAGTTACTTTTTATTTATGGAAGTTCCATGAAGATCTGCGTACTAGACTGAGACCTAGCCCTGAAAAATTAGCACAAAATTTGAGGTTGCTGGCTCTGAACTAGATGAAAAATACCCCAGTCGCGTACATGCCCATGTTGTGAGAGAAACGGAAGGGTCCAAATCACATGCACGCCCATGTCATGGGAGCGACTTAGGCTCTAGGTCAATAAAAAGCTAGGTTGTCTCAAGAGTGATCACCTGGAAGGGTTGGTTGTCTCTGGAGGGTTTGTAGCATGTGTAGAAGGTCATATTGGTTGCGTTTGTTGGTTCCACTTCCTTAACTGTACATGGGGATTTGAGTTAGATCATATTAGCCTCTTATCACATGTTGACCCCAGTAGACTAGTTAACTTGGGTAAACATGGGATGAGGGTGTTACATTGACTATGAAATTATAATATTTTACAAGGAATTTGTTTATCAATTTTTAGCTTTAGGGGCGGTGCCCCCAAGCCCCCTCTAAGGGGTGGGTCATAAAGGTCGTTGTTGCCTCCCTTGGACCCCGCTTACAATGATTAAATGGGAAATGTTGTCACCCTATTAGGAGAAGGGATCCAATGCGACTTAAACAAAAACCTCTAAACAATGAGGACGATAATCAAGCTCCACACCTAGCAAATAGTTGGAAGGATACTTGTGGAACTATGGCATAGGCTAGTAGAGGGAATGGGTGAAGTGGTTTTATCTCGGAAAATATTGATATCGAACTACTCACCACATGTCCATAGGAATGTACCCCTTCCGATCATTGCATGAATATGTGGCATTATCTTTTGCGGATACGACATTTGGAGATAGTTGGCCTCCATTGGTTAAACATTGGATCCAAGATTGCTAGGATATTTTCAAGGTAGATAAGGATAACATGCACATAGCTTAGAATCAACATAAATTATATGTATATAAACAAAGGGTGGAGAGGATTTTTGAAGTGACAGATATAATCTCTCTATATCGACAGTTCACATTGAAGCAAAAGGGATAAAAAATTTGAAACCATGACTTTATGGACCCTATCAAATTACATTAATAATAGGAGAAGTTGCATATGAATTAAAGATTCCATCAGAAAGTAGGATACATAATGTATTTCATGTCTCTTCTTAAAGAAGGCTATTGGGAAGCATATTATCCCATTACCTGAAGAGGGGCACTTTGAGATTATTTCAGAGGAGATATTGGAAGTACAAGAAAGGAAGTTGAGAAGGAGGACCAAGAGGGAATATCTAGCATGATGGAAATATTTACCTTATGAGGATACCCTGACCCGAATAGAAAATGACATCAACCCATGATATTCATCCACCCATGTTGCTCATCCACCTATGGTATTGTAAGTGGCATCCACCCATGGTATTTATCCACCAATGGTATTGTAAGTGACATCCACACATGGTATTCATTCACCCATGGTATTTTCCCATGGTATTGTGGCATCCACTAATGTTATTCATTCACCCATGGAATTGACTCATGGTATTGTAACTAAAAAATACTATAAAGTAACAAGTCACATTTTGTAAAGGGACAGTTTGTCCACCACAATGTAGCTTTTACAGTTATTCTCCGTCTTAAATAAAAATTTTCTTTGTGGTTTTTTTTATTGGGGACTCTACTCTTTTTCTTATGGAATTTAAATTTTTCGTATCTTGGGGGCCTCTCCCCCCAAGTCCATTTCAATCTTTTAGATCATGGGGGACTCCCCCCAAGATCTGGATCAGTGGTATTAGAGTAGGTTATGATTCCATGGGAATGGAATTTTGATGCATATTTCAATTTCAAATTTTGTAGCAATATTCAACAAACTTCAGGAATGTGCTACGTTGTCCACAGAGATTTTTTTTGGGCCAAGCAGGAAGATTTTTTCTTTTTTCATTTTTTTGCAGGAATTTTTTTGGGCGGCAAATTTGTAGATCACATCTAAAATTTTTGGTGCAAAATTTAGAAAACACCAATAACAGATCTAGATTCCTTGCGAAAAAATACCTAAATTCAAAAAAAAATCGGCCTAATCGGAGTCTAGATGAGGGAGATATCGCTGATTTAAAATCAACTATGTTACAAAAATGTTTTTGATGACAATTTGTGGATAGCAGCTCACCTATATTTTTTTTAAATTTTGGCGCATAATTTGAGAAAAGTGATTTTAGATCTGATCTTCTCTTGAAAAATCGTTGAATTTAAAAAAAAAAGGGGTCGAATTAGAGTTTGGATGTGGGAGATACCGCTGATCAACTATTTTTTTCAGAACTTTTATGACGACAAAAAAGTCGCAGTGCGAATCTGAGATTCTAGAGTGTCCACATGAGGATTTCCAACACATGGGAAGATGCAAAATGGACCTTCTATTTCCAAAAACAGGTTATAATAAATATTCTAAGTCATATTGATTGAGTTATGTCCATTTTAATTTTGGAGCAACATTTAGACCGGATTCCCTTTGGATACGTGCCCTCCCACACCATTTTATTATGCACCTGCTTTACATTCACAGTTTCAGCATAACAACATTCAACTTAGGTTCTTTGGAGACGTGCCCTCCCACCCCAGGCTAGGTAGGCACCTGCCACTTCATCAAAGTCCATTTTCTAGGCCGCACACTGTTAGTATCACAGTTTGTCACAAGCATTACATGGTATCTCTATCCTTAGATCTTTGTTTGTCATGGTTATGGGTCATCCACAAACCCATACTTCATTGAAGTCCATTTGTTAGGTCACACACTGTGAGTATCACAGTTGGTCACATGCATTATAGGGTATCTCTATCTTCAGATCTTCGTTCATCATGGTTATGGGTTGTCTAGAAACCCACAGTTCATCGAAGTCCATTTGCTAAGCCGCACATTATCAATATCACAGTTGGTCACAAGCATTACATGATATCTCTATCGTTAGATCTTTGTTCATCATAGTTATGGGTTAACCACATAAAACCCTTCTCTTCAGTGGCTCTTCATATTCAACAAAGGCTTCGCAGGAGGGAACTTCACGCAATGGGGACCATTGCTTCTTAAGAAGGTAGGAATGATCCGAATAGAAAATGGCATCAACCCATGCATCTGAAAAATTTGAAATGGGAGAAGAAAAAGAGGAGAATGACCAATAAACAACACCACAAAGATTTTATAATTGTAAAATATACATTGATGCCATTTTCTATTCGGATTATACCCCTTGGAGGGAGATCAGATATTGTGGCATCCAACACTTAGTGTCTTACTATTAGGTGCACCATAATAGGATAAAATGTAATAAAATTACCAAATCAAATTTCATTATCATTATTCATTCCTTCTATACTTCCAATCTCTTCCGTAAACACCAATGCTTGCTCACACTAAATGATTGCCCCATTTAATTCATTTTTTACATTTGGAAATGGTGTACATTTTCTTTTTTTACTAGGAACCATGCCTTCCTTCTGTTGATGCATTTTCATGGATCACCTTTCTATTTGTTGCTTTACCATTTTAAACACCCAATTTCCTTTTTCTTTCCCTCTCTTTTCATAATCCATCATGTGTTATAGTTCCATTATGTATTGAGCGAACTTTCATGTTTTTATAACAAAGTCATATTTATAAATTATCTCTGCAATGTACACAAACTCTTCTCATACACAATTTCTCCACATTCCACACTTCACACTCCACATAGAAGCTTCTCCCACATAATTGTTCCAAGCATACTTGTTTCTGTGATGCTTATTTTTCCAAGCATGACCTCTAGGCTCACATATATTCCTTCTACTCTTATTGAAATTTTAGTTACATAATTATGATCCTCTAAGCTCACAACCAAAGCTCCATAGTTTATGAAAATTTATGAAGTGAGCCTCACATATATCAAAATGCGTTAAAAGAAAAAGAATCATGGTACATAGAAGAAGAAAATAACCTTTTTTAGAGATATAATGGCACATAGAAGAAGAAAAGAGCCTTTTGTAGAGATATTTTCAATTCCCTTGCACCGAAGAAAAAGACTTTCATTCATGTATTATACATGAAAGCTTCTTGAATCTAATTCTTGTGCAAAAATTTCAAAAAAATATTCAAACAATTAATTTAATAAAACTTTGGTGAATAACTGAAATGTTGAATTCCAATAAACCCTTTTCTCAATAAACCCTTTTCTCAATCTTCCTAGCCATTTAATTCAAAGAGTAAAATAATTTGAGTAAGAGTTAAAAAAAAAAAAAAACAAAATCTCATAATTCCTAACTCTTCTAGAATAACATTCCATCTACCCCACCTAAACAAAACAAAAGCTTCTTGATAGAAACTCTTTTCTAAATTCCTAAAGTGGTGAGTCAAATTTATCACAGGATTTTTTTTGCTTAATCAACCCAAATAAGTGATATTACAATATATAAATATATAGATAATATATACAAAAATTATATTGCAATTTTCGTAATCGTTTACAAATGTAATTAGTTTTATATATTTGTAGTTTTCCTGGGAAAAAAACTGTTTCATTAAGCCAAAGTAATTTGGACTGAATTTTCCTACTACTTGCAGCTTACTGTAATCCAGAGCTACGTTAAGAAATCATTTTTAATTATAATTTTTCATGATCGTTTACAGATGTAAAAGGAAAATCTACATCTCACATTCTTTAATTAGTTTTATATATTTGTAGTTTTCCTTGGAAAAAAACTGTTTGATTATGCCAAAGTAATTTGGACGGAATTTTCCTACTACTTGCAGCTTACTGTAATGTAATCAAGAACTACGTTAAGAAATCATTTTTAATTATATTACTTAGTTTTATGGCACTATATGACATTTTCAAGATAACTTTCTTAATAAATCCAGAGATATGTTCATAAAAGAGAACCATCACCGAAAAACTGAAGGGTAAGATTTTTCTTTAAAAATAAATCTATGTACATAAAATAATTTTCGATAGGAGTGTATTTTGAATAGAATCCTAATCACATCCTTCACTAGAAATTGTTTGAAGTCTACTCACGGATTCTTCTGTGAATCTTCAAAATATCCGGAACAATAAATTGTTAAAATTCTTCAAACGGATTCTTCGGAGGGTATAACTGGGCAGTCCCCGTCTTCTGCCGCTGGTCGCTCATGTCTGCCTCCTGCATTCGCAGCTGAGTATTGCATTCCAAGACGCCGTCAGTTTGGTAATTGGAAGATGGACCCATTATGGAACAATCCAATGCCATCTCCCAACCATTATGGGCACTGGGTTCATGAGCCTCCTCAGCAGAATCCTTGGATGGTCCCAACGTGTTGGCACCGCCAAAGTCCATTATCGTGTTAGAATTATTTGCAAGGAGGTAACGCTTCGAACTCGCCACTTGCTGCAGTTGGTCGTGTACTGCTGTTTCCTGCACTTGCAGCTGGGTATTTTGTTCGATTTGAATACTTGGAAGCTGTAACATGGAGGGCATTTCATCCATTACAGAAGGCGGTACTCCATACCCACTCATTAAAACATCCCCATCTCTTCCGTTTCTACATTTTTTCATATTTGCAGGTTGATATCTGGCGGATGGATTGATTATCGAAGAATCCAATGCTCTCTCCCAATCCTTGTGGACGCTGGCCTGATGAGATTCCTTAGTAGTATCCTTGGATGATCGCAACGTGTGGGCAACGCCAAAGTCACCATCTCTTCCATTTCTCCATTTTTCCATATCTACAGGTTGATATCTGGTTGATGGATTCATTACGGAACAATCCAATGCTATCTGCCAATCATTATGGGCATTGTGTTCATGAGCCTCTGCAGCAGTATTATTGGATGATCCGAATTTGTTGGCAGTGCCAATGTCAATTAATGTATTAGAATTAGATATATCTGGAGGAGGCACATTGTCATCTGCATCCCACCAGGTTATCAACAACTTATCTTCTATTGTTTCACCTGTTGACACAGCTGGCACAACTAACTGACTAGCTTGCTTATCTCCTGTATGAGGGCCGGTCTCCTCGGCCTTGGCTGTTAATCCTTTGGCAGGCGGATCTGTTGACACAGCTGGCAAAGCTGGCACAACTAGCTGACTAGCTTCCTTATCTCCTGTATGAGGGCCGGTCTCCTCGACCTTGGCTGTTAATTCTTTGGCAGGTTTATGATCCGCACATTTTATAAGGTAGTTCTCCATTTTAGCCAATATTGACTCTGAAGGTTTCACTACAGGGGGCAAGTCAATGTTGTTGCATTGTGAAAGCATTCTACAATTATCATAGAACTCTGAAAGTCTGTCACAATGTTCATAAAATCGTTTACAAATATTGATTAGCCTTATAACTTTATATTTGGCCATGCCAGCCATGAAGGAATCTACCAGCTTGTGTATAAAATGGTTAATTGTCCCATAGATATTTCCGCTTTCCTTGACTAGCAAATCGAGCGCATACTGAATTAGTGGGTTCCCCACCACGTGGCTTCCCTGGGGTGTGCAATTTAAGAGGCAGCCCATGAGTTGTTGCAGAGATGGCAAGCTTAAGAAAATGTAATTCACATCCAAATCAGTTGTTCTCTGATGGAGACACTCAGAGAGAATGTTGGTCTTGAAAATCCTGCTGCATCGCAGTCTCTGGTCGAGGTAAGCCGAGTATTTACGGACCCACAGAGAGCAATCGGATGCCAGGGGGCTGGAGCCATCGTGGAATTGTAGCGACGTGATGGCGAGTACGGTTGCATGAGACGAGCGCTGTATCTCCTCTTCTTCAATAAAAATGGAATCTCTCATCAATCGATGAATGAGTGCCAGCGTCTTCACAGCGACCATCCAGTCTTTTGTTCGCCACAAACGTTCTTCAATGGCATGTTTCAGTCGTGATCGTGAGCGAGCAGAGTTTGTTGCAGACAAGGCGGCGAGGACATGTTTTTCGTTGGGAGGGTTGCAATTGTGTTGAGTGGCTTTCACAACTGCTACGTCAATGAAACCCAGAGGGTTGTTCAGCTTGGCGATGCCCATGGAAGCAACGTCCTTAAGAACCCCAACAGCTTTCTTCCATTGCGAATCCATCTCCCGTGCTCTCAGCCACCTCCTTCCTGAACTTCTCGGAGCTGCATGAACTGGAAAATAACCCGCTTTGATTGCAGAATCGTTCGATGTTTGGTAACTAGTTTAAATACGCCATAGCGATAGCTTTCTTATATCATTCCGAGAACCTTTGATTGAACTGGCCGACCCAAGTCCACACGGCAAGGAAATGGTCCGCTTTTTCGTGGATTAGCGATCTATTCCATTGGATTGAAGTCGAGGAGATCGAAACTCTTTGGAATATGATCTAAAACTAAGTCAATACCCCATAGTCGGGAAAATAGGACCTCCGTTTTTTTTGTGAATTAGCGATCTATTCTATTGGATTGAAGTCGAGGAGATCGAAACTCTTTGGAATATGATCTACAACTAAGTCAATACCCCATAGTCGGGAAAATAGGACCTCTTAAGATACGTGTATGGCATGAAACAAATTCTACATCAAAGAATCTCTATGTCAAAGTAAGACGTCGAATGGGCCTCAAAAGGTTGTTCTCATGGGGTTTGTTTAGGTTTACAATGTTTTTTTTTTCACAAATTTGGCTGCGGTTTATATTTCAAAAAAGTTTAGGAGGCAAAACTCCAGAAATACAAGATTGGAGCTCAAAAGATGAGCTTGCAATTTAACTACATTACCACATTCTATTATTTTACTGAATTTTCTAACATGAAGAAGACATTCTATTATTTTACTGAATTTTCTAATATGAAGAAGACTGAAACAAGAGTAGATTCTAACGAACTGGAAGAGGAGAAGACAAGCTTTACAAAACATTCTAATCTATATTTTTATGACTGATATGAGGAGAAGACAAGCTTTACAAAACATTCTAATCTATATTTTTATGACTGATCTTCCATGCAGTAGATTCCTCTCGCTTGCTTTCTTGATCAGCAATTTTAATGCTGGAGCACGTGGTGCTTGGTCATTGAGTTTCTCCATCATATATTTGAGGATATCCATGGATTCTTGAATATGAGCGCACACATTGGATAAGGCTTTGAATTGCTCTTGCAAGGAGGTAACACGATGAAGAAAAAAATTTCAATCCACTTCATACTTTGCATTGATTATCTGAGTGGAGGATTCAACCTTTTCATTCAGCACTCGCTGATGCACCCTGATTTGTTCTAGTTCTTCCTGGAGATCCCAACAGTGAAGGCAGTCCTCATTACGACCTATCTAAGGATCTAAGGATCTTGAGAGCGACGCTGAAGATATGCTTGAAAAAAGGATCTTGAGAGCGATGCCGAAGATATGCTTCAAAAAAGCTGCGCCAAGGAGTGGTAGTTGCACACGGAATGGGAGCATCTGAGCAAAAGGTCGGAGAACAGAGAAGGGTAAAAAAATTAAAGATCAGGGAGCAGGGAAGGAACCAAAGGGAGCTTCCAAAGAGGCCTGCTAGAGTAGCAGAATCGGTTGGATGGGAAGAGATAAGGTCGGACCTTAACAGCACAAGCGGTTCTGAAATAAAAGGAAAAGGCAAGAGAGGGCACAAAGCCAAACAAAAAACAAGAAGAGTAGTAGCGACTGGAAGATCCAGTGAAGGAAAACGAAGAGGGGAGAGAAAAATTACTTAAAGGCAACTAAGAGAGAATGTAGCAGCGGTGGAGAATGCCCTGAAGGAGATGGAAGGTTGAAGACAGGGTGTCCATACCTTTATAGCTATATTGTTGTAAGGAAGATAGGACAAAGTCACACGGTGAGGGGAAGAGGCCTCATGGATTTCACTTGAGAAATCAAAAATCGATGTGAATGAGGAGTCAGAAGGTATGGGAGGCAAGATATTTGGTGGCAAAAAGATTACCATATCAGGATTGCAATAGATTTGGAAAGGGTACACCTTATAATTTCAGTCAGGGTTAGTCTCGAAAGATTTGTCATAAGTCATAAAGGTGATCAGGGGAGATAATGAAAGAATTCTTTGTTGTTGCAAAAAAAAACTTCTTTGGTTCTAGTACAACCTTGACTGGTGAGTTTGTTTGCTTCTCGATTTAAGGTGTGGAGGACGTGGAAAATTTTCATCTCCCATGTTTGGCTGATCATGGTTTGACAACTATTGATGAGTTGTTGTATGTGGATATTGGAGGCCTTTCTCTTACTATTCATGAGACTTATAATAATAGCAGAGTCCCCAAAAATCCAAGCTTTCCTGATTCCATAGATTTGAAGTTGGAGTAAGCTTTGGTAGAGAGCCAGGGCCTCTCCTCTGTTATTGGAAAGAGTTCCTAGTCCCCACTCAAAAGTGGCAAGGGGGTCTCCTTTGGGCGTGTAGATAATTCCCCCTACCCCCGCAGCTCCCGGATTTGACTTGGAGGCACCATAAAAAAATAGGATATGAGTGTTGTTGTTGCCAAGCCATTCATTAAATTCATCTTGCTTTATTCTTATTTTCCAGTTATGACCGAGGCTATTGAATGAGCTATTGTAGGTGCTTGCTGGAGGGAGGATGCTGCACTTGTCTATCAGATTCCTGATGAAGTCTCTCTCTTCACTACAATGTCTGGCCGGATCAATTTTCTTTAAACTCTTGGAAGCTATGGTTTCTATTGCAAGGCTTTTAGCTTTACTACAAAGATGTCTCGTTAATGTCTCCTAATCCCTGAAAACCTTGCGGTTCCTTGCAATCCATATTTTCCATAAGAGAGCATATGGGAGGGCGTCCCATACCCTCTTGGCTATGTTATTTTTCTTATTTTTCCAGGGATAACTTTTCTTCTAGTTTCTTAAGGCTTCACCGATGGAATGATGTGAATTCTAAGTGAAAGTGTCAAAAGAAGCTATGCCTTTCTAGCAGGAGATGGAAAAGGGACACGACATGAAGAGGTGTTGCATAGTCTCTTTAGCCTCATGACAATTTGGGCATCGGGAGTGACCCATGATACCTTTCTTTTGTAGATTTTCTGAGGTGAGGGTCTTCCCTTTTAGGTGGGTCCACAAAAAGAATTTAATTTTGGGGATGGATTCAACTTTCCAGATTTCTTTCCAATATGTCCATGGAGAAGTGGGGTGATCCCTATTACACAAATAATTGTAGCCTACCTATATTGAGTAGCTGGATCCCGTAGGGTCCCATCAGAATCTGTCGATACCATTTTTAGATATAGGCGCGATGTTGTGGAGATGGGTCTGAAAGTTGTTGAAGGTCTCTTTGAGATTGTCAGGGATGGGAGGGAATCTCTAGCCCTTCCAAGCTTGTGAATCTAAATCCCATTGAGAAATTTGATTTAAGGGATATAATCCTTTGCTTTGAAGATAGAGGATGATTGGTTCCATACCTGGATAACTACTAATGGCTTTGTTTCCCATTATCTTATCGCCTCCAATGCTGATTTTTCTACCACCTATGGGGACCATTGAGACATTTTGTGCCATAAAGAAGATGGCTTTTTTGTAGAGTTTCCAAATACTTGTGCTGCTCCTGACGGGTATTTCACTTGTTAGAAGTTTTTGCCTTGGGTTGTTGAGATATTTGACCTCAATGAATTTTTTCCACCAAGCTTGCTACTCCTCTAACAATCTGCAAACAATCTTGCCACCTAAAACTAAGTTAGTGAGCATTGGAGATCTAATTCCAAGCCCGCCTTTTTCCTGGCTTTGGATAACTTGTTTCCAACTAACCAAGTTATATTTTTTCCACCCTACCATAAGAAATATCTGAGAATACTGTCCATTTTGTGATGAAAAGAGGTTGGCGCTTGAGCTAGGGAGAACTGATATCAAGGGAGAGAAGAAAGGCCTGATTTTAGGAGAACCAATCAGCTAGCTGGGTTGAGCCAGGAGGATCACCAATTGTGGACTTTCCTTTTCAATTTATCAAGCATTATGTCCCATATTTCAGCTCTAGCACGTCCCATGCTCACTCGCATTCCCAAATAACTAAAGTGGTCCCAATTTAACTTGCACGACACTCCAAAGATGTTGGATAGATTTTGGAGAGTTTGAGCTGAAGCATTCCAACCATAAATGCAGCTTTTGAGATGATTTATCATTCCTCCAGAGTATCTCATAAACTTTTCTAATAGGGTTTTGAATCTTCGGACAATTATTACAGACGCTCCTCCTATCAACAGGGTATCATCATCGAATTGGGAGTGATTAATGTTTTTAACTCCATCTTCAAATTTGATTATGGTGTTGAGGCCTGCCTGGCGCTTATGGTCGAGGACGCAACTGAAGGATTCATCCATTGAAATGAATAAGTAGGGAGAGAGAGGACAACCTTGCCTCAATCCTCTTGAATATTGGAAAGTAGGGTCGGGCCTTCCATTGATAAGGGGGGCTATCCAAGGTCCAGAGATGCAAGTTCTTATGAGGTTGATGAAAGGAGAAGTGAAGCCAATTTTTTGAAGGGTAGCAAATAGAAAGGAGTGTTGGACCCTATCAAAGGCATTTTCCAAGTCTAATTTCAGAATGAAACCCTTGTCCTTCCTAGAGTGGCCTGAGTGGATGGCTTCCTGAACTAATAGGATGGAGTCGGAAATTTGTCTATT
Organism: Pinus taeda; assembly: GCA_000404065.3. Taxonomy (NCBI): domain Eukaryota; kingdom Viridiplantae; phylum Streptophyta; class Pinopsida; order Pinales; family Pinaceae; genus Pinus; species Pinus taeda. The sequence goes on from APFE030277599.1 coordinate 29,189, forward strand.
GGTCATGAAGCCACCCTGATTTTTGGAAATAAGCCTTGGCAAGAGAGGCTTGAGTCAAGAGGCGAGGACTTTTGTGAAGATTTTATATGAAGAATTGCAAAGGGATATACGTTGGAAATGGGAAAAATTAGAGGGGCGGTTCTCTTTGGGGATGAGGACAAGATGGGTTGAGTTTGTGAAGCCTCCCATTTTTGTTTTTCATTTGTATCCATTTGTAGTACTTGATGAGATCTTTTTTTATGGTTTCCCAGTGCTCCCTATAGAAACAAATTGGGAAACCATCCGGTCCTAGAGCTTTGTCAGGCTGGAGGCCCGAGGGCTCCCTTGATTTCTTCCTCCTTTATCTCTTCGGTCAGTCTTCCATTTGCTTCTACTGTGATTTTATTTGGCATATGCTGTAAGAATTCAGCATAATTCTCTTCTTCCCATTTTCAGATAGGAGGTCTTTAAAATGTGCTGAAGCCGCATTTTTTTATAGTAGCTTGATCATTGAGTTGAGTACATGCACTGTCTATGATAGTTGTTATGTTGTTCGTGATTTGTGTAACTGAAGCTTGCTTGTGGAAGAAGGTTGTATTTCTGTCCCCACTTTTCAACCAATCATGTCTTGATTTTATTCGCCATTTTTCTTCCTCTTCTCTTTTGATACTGTATAGTTGACTGTAGAGATTATCTTCTTGGCTTTTCCTTACCTGAAGGTACTCTTGGTTTTCCATTGCATGGTGTAAATCTTCAATTTTAGCTTTCACATCTAGCTTCTTTGCTTCTGGTTCTTTATTTTGAGATTTTGCCCAATTCTTGAGAGTGTTCTTTACATTTCTTAGTTTGCTTTCCCATATGAAACTTGGTGAGCCTTCTACATGCTGGTGCTAAGTTTTCTGGATAAGGTTTTTTGTAGCTGAGATGTCATTCCATAAAGGGCTATATTTAAAGGGGATAGGGCCCAGGGGGCAATGGGATTCAAGGGATAAGGCAGGGGGATAACGATCTAAAGTAGCAAAGGGAAGAATAGAAGCATGGACAACTGCAAAAGTGGAGAGAAGAGACACATTTACCGATATTCGATTGAGCCTTTCCATGATATTGCTTTTTCCTAGCCTACGGTTGCTCCAAGTGAACTTACAATTATTTGGAGCAATATCTACAAGATCTCCAAGCTGCATTACATTCTCCAGCTGATTTCTAAAAGGATCAGGAGTAAAGCTGCCTCCTCATTTTTCGTTAGCATGCAAAATAAGATTTAAGTCTCCACCTAAAATTATATTGTCGTTCTCTTCCTCCGCTATGTTGTTGCTGAGGGAGTTCCAACAAGCTTCCTTGTCTCTATAATGATTCGGAACATAAACATTGTAGATGATTCGCTGATGACTAGTCATGTTTTTCTTCAGAGTAATCTCTATCCAATGTTGTTCTATTGTTTTTGCTATAGTATTCCATTTGTCTTGAAGCCAAAGAGTAGCAATTCCTCTTGAAGCCCCTCTGGAATCACACACACATCCTTTATAATGCTTATGCTTCTCAATAATTTTATTCATCTCTACATGTCCCATTTTTGTTTCTTGAAGTAAAACTATCTCTGGTCTTTCTTGGATTATAAGATATTTTAAGGCATTTGTTTTGATGGGGTGCCCCAAGCCCCTGTTGTTCCAAGAGAGCACTTTGATCATTTCAGTTGAGGGATGTGGGGAGTTGCTCTTCCTCCTTGGTCTTTATTTACTGAATCCTTGTTTAGTTTCCCTTGTATATAGGATTCTATGGGGTTCTGAATACCCAATGCTATGTCTTTTTGTGCATTTTCATCTCTGTATTGCTTGGAAAATTTTCTTCCAGGCTTATTTTGATTATCAAGGATGGATCCATTCTCCTTAGAATTGCTTCTTGTGATTTTGAGAGGGGGGGATCAGAAGGGAGGGAAGAGGAGATAGACAGGGGAAGGGGAGATTCAAAAGGGACAGATTGAATCACTGGAGAAGGGGGATCATCAAGTTGAGATAGGACGTGAAAGGGATTAGAGTAAGGAGAGGAGGAATGCGGATTAGGCCGGTGAAGAATGGGAGGGAGGGAGGAAGAGGGGGCAGGAGAGGGCGAAGTGGGATTGGTGGGAGGGACGAGAGGTAGGCCAGCCTCATGAGATGGGATGGGGTTAGGGGCTGTATTTTTGTTTTTTAACTGTTTCCCATTGTTCCTCTTGTGGAAAACTATCTACATTAAGAAGTTTAGAGCAATGATTTTCAAAGTGGCCATATTCGTGACATACCTTACACTTGAATGGGATTTGTTCATAGTCAAGCTACTAAATGTGGGTCCAGTCATCAACCTTTAGCTTGATGGCTTCTGGAGACCTTTCCCCAAATCAAATTCAACACAAATGTGAGCACAGGTCTGCATGTTGTCTTTAGGTTTGCTCCGATCAATATATTTCCCAACAACATTCCCTATAGCGTGCACTGATTCATCTCCCCAGCAATGCAAGCGAAGGTGTGGAATATGGACCCAAAAAGGCACATCACTAGGGATATCCAGCACTAGATCAAAGTCTAGAGTCCACTTATTGAGGTACAGTCCTCTGGAGTCCATGAAATAAGGCCCATTACGGAAGATCAGGTCCTTATCATCCTTTGTTTCAAAATGGAAAGTAAAGTATCCTTTTCCACAAAATCTAATACAGATTTTCCCTTGAGTTTTGTCTGACCAGTTCCTTTCCACCCACATCTGCATTGTTTTTGGAGAGCACCAGAGACCTGTAAATTGTCCAATAAGGCCTCTTTCAGCGAAGGCAAGGGTAGCCATACGGGGCAAGGTTGGAGGCAGAGAAACTTCTTGCAACCCATCAAGCTTTTTCACAAACTTCGTAACTGAGGGACGATTTTGCTGAGGCAGAAGAGAATGAACCACGTCGGAAAACGCTTGCTGGAATGCCTCCTCCGGTGGCACCTCTGGAGGGGCCCTAACGAGGCCAAGAGCCGAAACAAGAACGTTGGTTTAGTCGAAGGATGGAGCAGGCGCGCACGCGGTCGATGTTGTATTTAAATCTTAATCATAAATAAAGTTAGGTTTACAATGTTAGTGTGCCTATTTTATTTTTATTTTTTAAATAGCATTATGAGCCCTTGAAATCAAATCATTATTTTCTGGACATTCTAATTATTTTGAAATATTTTGGTGATTACAATATGATCGGGGTATCTTAATGCCATGTAATGGATTTTTGAAGCTTTAGGTAAACTATGAAATGAGGGTTCAAATTTTAGGCGGTAAAGTCACGAGAAAAATAATATATTTTAATTTTTCATAATTATTTTGTATTTCAATGTATTACCTGATGTATGTATATAATATATAATAATATATAATATATATATATTATATATTATATATATATATATATATATATATATATGAAAATTTGGTAATATTTTGAGTTTCATTATAGTAAAAATAATTACTTGATTTTAAAATTATATACCAAATTAGTGTTAGATATGAAGAGGCTTTTACCTAACTATTTGACTATTTAAATTTACAAAATTGTATATAGTCTAATTTGTATTAATATAATCTTGTGAAATTATATTTGGAAATAATGTTTATAGTAGTAAATAGGTAAGATTGTTTGTTGGTTGCTGAGTTTTATTGAGATTTTTTCTTAACAAGCAATTTCTTGTTCGGAATCTGTTCGATCTCATGAGTACTATTTATGTGGCTTGTATTTTGGTTTTTCTTGTAATATTCTTAACCCAGAATATTCCTCAAAACCCAGCAAAAACTCCAACCAAATATCTGCAAATGATATAATAACCTAGAAGTGATAAAATAATAGTGGAATAGCATATGATAATGTAAACTGAAAGTATGAGTAGATACACAAGAAATGCAGCAAGAAATGCTAAGCCATTTTATTATACTGAGCAATAAAATGAGTACAAGAGGTGAACAGATAGATGGCACCTCGACTTGCACAAGTCAATTGAAGAAATACAAGAAATACTCTCAGAATGACAAGAATGGCCTCTCTAGATGGATGCTGCTCTTGTGCTACTGTTGCTACTAGAAACCAAATGATGGTTTGGGGCTGTTGACCTCCTCGGAAAAAGCTGAAACTCTGGATTTCGGCTCTACTCAAGAAACCCAGAAAAACCCAGAAACCTCTTCGCGAATGGCTAACCTCTGAAAAACACCCCCTTGGGGTTCTGCACAGTTCCTCAATGCCTTGTGCTGCCACTGAAGGAAACCCCTCTAAAATTTGCCTGAAAAACTTCCTGAAACCCTGCCAAAAATCCTCCAATGAGACAAGAGCTAGACCCTTGCTCAATCACCCAACATAAATCCACCTGCAAAACCCCAATCTAGCACTACAACCAAAAGAACTGTGTCCCTCTCCAAGTGTTGCGTAGTCCTCCAAAATGTTGATGAAACTGCTGTTGAAATGCTGATAAAACTACTTCCGAAATACCGATGGAAATACATTTCCCAAGCAGGCACTCGAAGTCCCCTAGGGCTAAGCATGAGATCTCCGAACGGAGACAGTCAATGCACTAAACAGTGATATGAACTAGCTAAACAGCCAGCGTGCTCAAAAATCGAAATGACTAGCTCAAAATGCACATAAATGAATGATCCAAAATAAAGGGGCTCCTCTCTATTTTATAACCTCTGCCTCTCACAATCCGTAGGCTCACCTCCTCTTGTGTGATTCCCCTCTTGCCATGTGTTCTTCCCTCCTACGCAATCCCTCCATGTGTCTGTGTTGGCCCTATTTCTACGTCCCACTTTGCCCCCCTTGGCTCATCCTTAAGTCACAACATTGTGCTACTAGGAAGTGACTTTTTATTCTTAAAGTGAGTTATGCCCCTCGTCCTCACTTTTTTATTTATAAATAACTATAGAAGGCAAAAATTGGGCAAAATTGAATATTCCAATTAGCCATGGCTAATTAGGAATATTACAGTCTCCCCTGGAAAAATGTTGCTTGTCCTCAAGAAACTGAAGTGATGGATGTTGCAAGACCTTGTCACTCTTGCAAGTGGCATCCTCATCCAACAAATTCCTCCAACTCACCAAGAATTCCTGGACCATCATGTTCCATAGCTGCCTCTCCCTAGTATCAATGATAGCCTCCAACTGCAATACCAAATGCCCCTCGTCATCCATGGGTGGTAGCTCATCTATCACTATCACCTGCTACCCCAATCCCTTTTTTAGGCATGATACATGGAAAACGTTATGAATCTTGCTGCTTTGGGGTAGCTCCAACTCATATGCAACCTGTCCAACCCTGCGTATCACCCTGTACGGCCCATAAAAGTGGAGCTTAAGATTCTCAACCCCCTTCTACTTTAGTGACAACTGTCAGTATGGCTATAACTGTAGGTAGACCATGTCCCCTACCTCGAACTATCTCTCCACCCGACCCCTGTCGACATACAGCTTCTGCTGGTTTTGTGCTGTAGCCATGTTATCCTTGAGAGCTCGGAGAATATCCTGACTCTCTTGGATCCATATCTTGGCTCTAGGAACCTTGCTATCACCAAACATCATGTGAGAAAACAATAAAGGATGATACCCATATAAAGCATAAAATGGTGACATACCAATGGACATGCGATGTGAAGTATTGTAGTAGTACTACCCTAGATGCAACCACCTCAACCATGCTCGCTGCTGCCCACTGACATAGTTATGCAAGCAACCCTCTAGCCACTTGTTAACTATCTTTGTCTGCCCATCCGTCTATGGTTTATAATTGGTACATGGTGTCAACTCCGTCCCCACCAACCGAAAAAGCTCCTGCCAAAACCTGCCCATGAAATGGTTGTCCCTATCACTGAAGATGGTCTTAGGAAGACCATGTAGTGGGAAGATCTCTCCAAAGAATAGGTCAGCTACCTGTGTTGCTGTATAGTGTGCAGATATGGAAAAAAAGTGTGTGTACTTTGTCAGTCGGTCAACGACGACAAAGATGCAATCCTTGCCCTGTACCTTGGGAAACCTTGTGATGAAGTCCATCAAAATACTTTTCCATTTCCCCTCCGGAATGGGAAGAGGTTGCAATAACCCCATAGGACAGCTCATCTCTCCCTTGTTCCTTTGGCAAACACCACTCTCCCGGATGTGCCGGAGTACGTCCTCCTTGAGGCCCTTCCATGAGAACCTCTCCCTAATGGCCCTATAGGTTTTGGTAAATCCCTAATGTCCTACCAACGGTGAATCATGTGATGCCTGGAGTATCTTCTTCTTGAGCTGAGACCCCTCAGTCAAGAAGATCCGTTCCTTGTAATAGATGATCTCATCGACCAACCTATACCTGTCATCTGCCACCTACCCAACTAGAACCTCACATGTAAACCTGTCGTTAGAGTACTCTACTAAGAGTCGAGCCCTCTAGTCTGTATCCAAGCTCATAAAAGAAAACGTGGCTGGTCTATGTGAAAGCACATTTGCTACCATGTTGTTCTTACCGTTGACGTACTCAATGTCAAAGTCATACGCTTGGATCTTACTAATCCACTTCTACTGCCTCTCCTGTAGCTTCTTCTGCTCCAAAAAGAACTTGAGGCTGTTGTGATCAGTCCTCACCTTGAACCTGTTACCCACCAAATACTACTAGTACTTAGCCAATGGATGCATGATGGCCAGCATCTCCTTGTCGTATATAGAATACAACCTCTCATGCAGAAGGAGCTTTCGGCTCTCAAAGGCTATAGGGTGACCTCCCTGCATCAACACTGCATCGATCCCCTCTCCCGACGCATCACACTCGAAAACAAATGGCTACGTAAAATCTGGCAACGCAAGCACTGGGCATTTGCTCATAACCTCCCTGAGCCTGTCCAAGGATCGGAACGCTGTATCTGACCAACTGAAAGCCCCCTTCCTCGTCAAATCCGATAGGGGTGTAGCAAGCTGTGAGAAACCTTTGACGAACTTCTGGTAGTATGTACAAATGCCAATGAATCATCGAATTTCTGTCACATTTCTCGGCTCCGGCCATTCTTTGATGGCCCTGATCTTCTCCTCGTGGACTCTCACTCCATCCACTCCTATGATGTGTCCCAAATGCAACATCTCCGTCAACCCAAACTCAAGCTTGGAGAGTTTGGCATAGAACTACTACTCCTGCAAGATATGAAATACTGTCTCAATGTGCTAAAGATGCTCCTCCCAAGTCCTTTTGTAAATGAGAATGTCATCAAATAATACCAACACAAAATTCCTTAGTTGACTACAGAAGATGTGATTCATGCAGGACTGAAATGTAGTGGGGGCATTCGTTAGCCAAAAAGGCATCACCAAGAACTCAAAGTGCCCATAGTGACACCTGAAGGCGGTCTTGGGAATGTCCTGCTCCCTCACGGAAATCTGATGGTACCCAGATCTCAAATCAATTTTTGAGAAGAATTGTGCTCCCCTAAACTTGTCCATCAACTCATTGATCTTGGGTGTGGGGTACTTGTTCTTCAGGGTCTTCTTGTTCAAGGCCCTGTAGTCAATGCACATACTTAATGTACCGTCCTTCCTCTTCACCAACACCATAGAAGAAGCAAAAGGACTTGTGCTCGGTCGAATGTGCCCAAGAGCTAGCAACTCCTAGATGGCCCACTCAATCTTGTCTTGATAGGCCTTGGGGCACCTATAGCGGGTGGTGATCACTGCCTGGATGCCCTGCTCAAGCTCGATAGTTTTCTCAAATCCCCGATCTGGTGGCTATCTTGGTGGAATCTCTCCAAACACTATGACATACCATTCAAGGATGGACTGGATCTCTGGATGTACCATCTGTCTTGTAGTCCTTGCCTTTGATGCACATAGCTCCACTGCCCAATCTATGTCTCCCTTCTAAAAGACAGCCTCCATCCAATGAGCTGACACAATCTGAGGCGGATATGTGTGTTGTCCGAGTATCTTCTCATGCCTCCCTGTCTTCTCATCAACCCACTCCATCTCTAGGGCCTTCCAATCCATCGTGACCTTCCCTAGAGTAATAAGATGCTGAACACCGAGTATCATGTTGGTGTCTGGAATATCGACTACGAAAAAGTGGTCAGTCAATGTGTAGGTGCCCATCTTCACTAAAAGCTCTGGAACATAACAGCCACACATCATGGTCTAATCTCTTGGGACCAATACTGAAAACCCATTGAAGCTCTTTGTCTGAATACCTCTCTGCTCAACCATCTGTGCATCGATGAAGTTGTGGGTTGCCCCACTGTCAACCAAAACTGATACACGCTGGCCATGTACTGTCTCTTGTACGCGTAACATCAGATACTTGGGAAATCCTCACAGCACTGCAAGGGCCCCTCTGGTGGGTGCAAAATATGCACCACCTAAAATTGGTGGTGGATGTAGCAAAGGTCCCTGTATGGCATGGCTATCTCCTGCCTCCACATCCTCCTCATCATCCTCTTCTCCACTACTCTCGGAGAAGACCTCAATAAAATGTGCATTGCCAGCAGCACATCTATGTCCTTGTGCCCATGGCTCCTGACAGGTGAAGCACAATTGTTTCTTCTTCAGCTCCCTCTTGGAATCATCATCAAGTTGTACTCATCCTAGATTCCCCTTTGGAGGAGGAATCCTCACATCTTTCCCCTTAGAGTGAAAAGTCTGTTTCTGGGGGTAAGGTGTCCGGGTCGTGGGTAAGACATCCTATAAGTCTTGGGTCCTGTTGATAGCGTCCTGGAGTGTGGCTGGTTTAGTGGATTGGACTAAACCCCGAAGTGGCTCTGGTAACCCATTAACATACATATAGACCCTCCGTACCGTGGATAGGTCTGGCACCTGTTAGCCTCCTGCTGCAGCAGGTTACTAATATTTCATGATTGAGATTTTTACAAGCCAAATATGTTATACTTTGCATGATGCAATGCTCCATATTTGCTAAGCAGTCACCAAAGAAAGAATTCTACTCAAAGTTCATCTACTACGTCTCAATTTTGAAGAGTCATTCCAGTTCTGTACAGTTTTCAGCTAAAGGGAGGTCCAAACAGCCTAATTTTGGTCTCCTTAGGTTTCAATTTCCTGTTTTAGAATATAGAGAATGAAAATATGTCCAAACAGCTTAATCTTGGCAGATTCTTAGATAGGTAGAGAATCAAAGGAGCCCAACTACTTAATTTGGGCCCTTGGAAGAAATAAGGGTAGTTTGTAGATAGGAAAGCATAAAAAGAAAAATTGAAATGCTAGGTCTGCAAGTCTAAGTGCACCCAAACTAAAAGAAGAAAAAATGTTAGGTAAGTAGGCTGGGTAGGTAGTTTTAAGGTTGCAGAATCTTCATTTCTGTTCATTTCCACGTGTTTAAAGTACCAGATTCACTCAGGTCACAGTCATCAGGCAATTTCATATGGAGGAGTTCAAATCAGACATAACTAACTTCCCTTTCTTCCTCTTCCCCAAATCACTAACTAATTTCCCCAAAAAAGAGGTCAAGATCTGCTTGATGTCTCTTAGTTTCATCATTCTCCATATCATTAGCCTAGGTGAAGATCTGCTTCACTCAAGGAGGATCCATACTTTATCTATAAGGTTCTATCTCCCTTTTGAAGCCTAAGATCTCTGAAACTTAGCGCTTTCTTGTCATCTCCATATTAACTACTGACATTATTATTTAACTCCCTATATTTTCCCCACCCCCCTACTAAAACTATGTAAATAATCCCCTTATGTATATATCCCCTCCCTCTGGTTGAAAATAACCATAAATACCCTCGGGAATTGCTCAGTGTATCTGAAACTTGGCAAGAACCCTCATGTTGCCCCTTCAAACCATCTTCTAAATGCAATGGACTCCTTCCAAAGCATAAAATTCCTTTTTAGGTTATCGGACCCCTTCCGATGCCTCAAATACTCTTCAAAAGCGCATACTCACTCCTTTTGATCACAATAAACCCTTGATTGATTGCCTTAACATTCTTCTGATCCTTGTGAACCCTCTCCAACACGATTATCACAATCGGAAGTCGCAAGGGTATTATGGCTAGCTGTTGTTTTTCCCGATGGACGCTCAGCCGATGCCATCTCACAATCGGCATATTGCAATATTTTATACCACATAGGTGTGCCCCTTTCCTTTTTGCCCGATGCGATCGCGATATCGGCGATCGACGATCGCAAGCATCATGTTTCCAAAATAAATACCTTCTCATTCTCCGTCGATGCGATACTGCGATCGCAGCGAAAGAAGTATATCGCATCACAGTAACATATGAGTTGCCCCGCCGACCAGATCATTGCCACATCACCCTGCCACGTCACCTCGCTGACGTCATCCGCCGTACAGCTGACGTCAGCAGCCAAAAAAAGGGAAAAACGCACAAGCGCGAAAGTCGAGCTTCGAAGCTCCGGAATGAGAAATGGAGGCAGTTTTCGATGCATCGCTACGGGAAATGAGCGATATTGGGGAATCTTTAGGGAATCTTTTGATTCCTTGGCCCTTTTTGCATCGAAAAGGCCTGAAAATTCCCGATTTTGCCAAATTTAACATATTTGAAGACAGAGAGAGACCAAGAATAAAGATTAAAGAGTATCAGATCAAATATGTAGACAGAAAACACGTCAAAGAGTATCAGGAAGCGGCGAAGACCATCAATGTAGTGGCGAAGACCATCAATGTAGCGGAGAAGAGTATCAACGAAGATCTTAGCAGCGGCCCAAAGCAAGTGAAAATTAAACACCTTCCAGCAAAGTCAAAGAAAAGGGCGACGCCGCTCAAGGCTCTCAAATCACGGTTATTGCACATTTAACTCACACAAGATCAGAACTACAAATCCCAAAGCATAGTTATTCCAGCAGTACTACATCGAGGCACCAAGGGCCACATTACACTCTTTTTGATCCAGCTACCTCTGACACAGTTCAATAGATATTTACCTGCATTTAATTTTGGCACAGTTTTAGGTTTAGAAAGCTCTTTTTGCAGACCTGTTTTAGGTCGATTGTAATAAATATTTTGAGATATTTGCACTATAAAAACAGCCCTCAAGACTGTATTAAGGGTTGGTTGGTTGACAAGCTATCCTTAGCTGATTTTGCTCTAGGAGAGACTCACACTGTAATACCTAATAGTTTCTATAATCAAAGACTGCTTATGAGCTTTGGAGAATGGATTGTTCACTGTGTTTAACGGTTGAAGAGTGATTATGGAATTCTTGTGCTGTTGCATAACTCAATAAGTGCTTCTTACCTCTGTTTTCCATTCATAAGTTACCATCTAAACAACAGAAAAGAAGATTAGCGTAGAATTTGTTTAATTACACTCTATGCTCAATTTCTGTTGTTTCTTTATGTTTTCATTTGTTTAGGCATAAATATGAATTCCATATGGCTCATGTTTGCCCTAACCTCATCACGCATGACAGTTATCCAGGGATTCTTCATTGCCCCTAGATAGGGAGTTTGCTAAAAAATTACTTGAATTGAGGGCCAAACATCATTGATAGAGTCAATGATGTTCGACTAGATCATTTATTTTATTTGTCCTAGTGACTGTTGGAATGTTAAATCAATTTCAAGGAAATTTATCCTTTCACCCATTCTTTGGCTCTTCTGTGCTTCTTCTTTTTGCTATATCTGTGCAAGCTTGACAGTTTTTCTTTAAGCCTTTTAAGCTCTGTAGCTTGGATAGTCATTTCTTCCATGGCTTTGACTAATTCAGCTATCTTCTCTGTAGATGTACCTGCACTTGTAGATGTACCTGTGACTGGCATTGATGTAGTTGGTGGAACTGTTGGTGCTAAGGAAGCAGCTAATGTGGAGGGCACTGCTGTAGAGACTGTAGGAATGATAGTTTGTGGAGTGGTGGCCAACTCACTCTGTTTAGACTGAATCAAGTTGCCTAGCTATTTCTTTGTTTCCTTTAACTGATCATTTAGCTTAAGGACTAATTCCATAAGCTGCTCATGTTCCTTCTGGTTTTCTATCACTTCAGTTGTTTATGGATGATGCAGATGAGGGTGTTTGAGCTGCTTTTTCAAGGAAACTATGTCATCATTGTTCTTTTTGGTTAGCCTTTCTGCAGCATTTACATCCTTGGGATCATGGCCCAACTCTATGATTAAGTCCTCTAAGGACTTTATCTTGGTATCCTTGGCCTATGAAGAGGCCTTTTCTAGTTGGAATTGCGCTGATATATTATTCAGTGAATTTTGTAGTTGATGTGCTGCAATGGCCTTGTTGGTTAATGTGGAATAGACCATTTCTCCGGTCTATTTATGCAACTCTATTTGGCTGATAGGATGTATATCCTTTGCCATTACCTCAAAATCTATCTTCAAGTAATCTGCTATAGACTTGGGCTATTGTATGGTAGGCTTCATAAAAGTCATTTGCATCTTACCTTATTTTACATCAAAGGTTGACATTAGCCTTTTTGATTAGTGGGAGTCATTTTAAGGTATTGGGCATAGCTCTGAGCCTTCAACCTTTCATTTTTGGCCTTTATCTCTTTGTATTTTTCTCTAATGTCCTGGTCCTTGCCATTTGGAGCCCTGAATGAGGATACTTCCATGCTTTGTTGTATTTCTAGCATTTGAGCCTGTGTAGTGGAAGGTTCTTGTGTTCCTCTAGAGAGAGTGACCTACCTGTGCTCTGCCCTTTCTTTACCTGTGGTTCCAGTTGTTTCCTCTGTAAACTCTTGTTTTGAAAAAGGATTCAACCTTTGCCTTTTGACATAAGTCTGTGCAATAGGTCTGCTAGAAGGAGTGGCCTCCTCCCTATCTCTTTTAGGATTCTTCTCCTCATTTAGAGGAGTTTGTACAATAGGAGGAGTACTCATGATGTGTTCTGGCTGAGCCAGCTCTTTTGATATGGCTGGTTGTTCCAATTCCTCTTACTCTTGAGGTCTTTCCTCTGCTTATTGATCATTGTGTTCCTGTGTCTCCCTTTTGGATTGGGATTCTTCTTGCACCTGTACAAAATAATATCCATCAAGTCTCCTCTCTAGATCAATCAACACATTATCGACAACAACTTCTGTGCTATCTCTGTCTACTAAAGTGTTCTCCACCCATTCTAGTTGATTTGCATATTGTTCTATCTCAGGAATTCTGTGGTGGATTTAGGGAGACAATTTGTTCTTTTGTCTTCTATTGCAAATGAAATCAAAAGGGTCATATCTCCATATGAAGCTCTATTTCAGTCTGAGTCTTTGAAGGATTTCTTTTGCTACTCTTCCAGCTTCCCTACTATTGCATATAAAGGGGCAAAGCTGGTCTTTTATTCTAAGTTGAGCTTTCTTCTTGGCCTTTACAAAATGTACCTCATCTGGATTAATCATTTGCATGTTGTACTCCAGAGCAAACAATCTCCTGGGGAGGTATCTTGGTAGTTTGTACGGTGCTAACTCACAGCCATATATTTTGGTTTCAGTGTGATTTTGGTACAAGTACCAATCTCCCACTCTATATTGTTTGGACAGCTATAGGACCCTCCTGATATCTACACTGATCCTGGGAGGAGGACTTCCTAACAACATGGTTGCACTGGGTGCACAAAAAGATCTATGAAATCTATATAAGTATATGGAGAGTCTGTTGGTGGATTAATGGGGTCAAGAAGATTACTGATCTTGGGTTGCCTTTGGTATCAAGCTTTTGAAGTGTGAATGGGAATTTATCAGCTTGATAGTATAGGAAAAGATGATATAAAATAGATGAGTACTTGAATAGTCTTTCATTGTCCATTCTCATGAATTGATCATGCATTTTATCTGCAATGGATTTGGCATAATCAAACGTGATGGTAGGGGGCTGTCCAGGAGTATAAATAAACATGAAGGCTATAATGATCTCATCAACAAACTCACTGGTAGTCTGGCCTAAAACACTAGATATCATTGATATAATGTCTCAGCCAAGTTCAGAGAATATGGTCCACATGTATGGGGGAGGGTCCTTTGGAATGTATTTCTCTTCCTTAATGAAGGTCCAGAATAATTGAACAAGTTTGATGGAGGTGATTGTAGGGAACCTGTCAAGTAGGTGTCCAATAGAAATGGGGGTCAAGTTTTGCCCTGGTTGCAACTGTAGTATTTCATTGATGGATTCAGTAGTGATGGTGAATAATACAGTATGGTCAGGAGTCATCACTGCCCTTTGGCTGGGACTGTAGTTCATCTGGCAATAATGGACAATTTCAGGGAATATATGAATGCTAGGGAATTGGTATTTGGGCAAATCTGATTCCCAAAGACCTATTTTGTCTACATGGTTTAAGTATTGGTCTCTATACCTGCAATATAACTTCAATGGAGATTCATGGACAGAGATGTCCTTGATTTGAAAGTCTTTGTCTGCCAAAGGGAGATGGTCTAAGTCCCGATGCGGAGTAGTAATTGGCATGACATTCAATGCAAATGCAGCAACCATTCTTGGTTCTTGTGGATTAAAGAACAGGGGGAAAAGGGTTTTCAGTCAAATTGGGGACAAATTGGTTCAATTCAGAGTGGTTTGGGGTTGTTGGGCAGTTGTTTTATTTAATTACTTAATAACTTTAAAGCAATTGGGTAATAGGTTTGGGAATTAGATAGGGTTTCTCGGAGATTTCGGATAAATACATGGTTTTGGGTCCGAACAGGTTGATGGGCGACTATGCACGGTTTGCAGGAGGCGTACTTGACTAAAGAGTGGACTAGACGTTCAACAACTTCTGTAGGTTGGTGGTTGAACGTGGGTTGGCAGTTGCATGGAGGTCTGAACATTTTCCACGATAAAACCAAAGACAATGATTTTTTTTAGTTTTATATGTAAAGTAAACCAATTTGGCGGGTACACGGGGAAAGGTGTGTTTTGGAATTAAGCGGGGGATGAGACATTTTGTCATTTAGCAAGAGGTGGTAAGCAGGTTTAAGTCGCACCACTTTTTGGCTGGGGTGGTTTCGGGGTGAGGTTGCCCGATGCTATTCATCGGGCGACACGTAGCATTAGTGTCCAAGGCGAAACCACCCATATTGGGCAGGTAAAGGTCGAGCTACGAAGGCCACCTGATATGATTATCAACCGTCGGATCAAATGGGGCAGATCGCACAGTGATCGAGGTGGAGTTTTGACATGAGCTTTACTGGAGGGGCCCAACGGAGGTTTAAGAAAAGTGGGATTAAGTTAATCAATGGATTATGGTGGATTAAGAGTGTCAGGGGTGATTCCATTGGTAGAGGGTTTTGGTTATTAATTAATTGTTAATCGACTAATTAACCCATTAATCATGTCATGATATTAATAAAGTTTATGTTTCAAACTTTAGGGGCGGGGTATTAATATAAGGGTTTTTATTATAACTATAAGGGGAGGGTTTATTGCTTTGTTAGGATTTAATACATATGAGTGTTAGAAGTTAATATGATGGTGGCGGGGAATGATCAAAATGCTAAATATAATGTATTTCATTCTTTTGTTTTGTCACAAACACATTATACTTAGGTTTAAGTATTTTTTGGTTTTTTATGAGAAAAAGGGTCTTTTCTGTTGGAAATAATACTGAGAGTGGGGGGGGGGGGGGAATCAGTATTAGTAAGTCAATAATTTTTCATTTCCATAATCAGATTCATATACGCTACTTCAATTAATGGAACTCGCATGTATACGCAACTGTGTTTAAGGCAACTAGCGTATATCCTACAAACTTATGATTCAGTTAATTCATCATATGTTTTTCTTTAATCAGTGCATCATAACCATATAAATAGTAACCAGGTGCAGTAGAAAAATAGAACAGACAATCACACACATGAACACAAGATATAAGGTGGAAACCCAATGTGGGTGAAAACCACCTGCTGCAATCGTCTCTATCTTCTTTTTAATAAGAAACTTCTTTTTACAATTTTTGTACTGGTGCAGTCTTATACCAGTATGCAGGCTTCTACCTGCAGAAGGCTACAACCTTCTCTCATTCTCTAGCTTCTCCTAGAAGGGAGTTACAGCCCCCTAGCTCTTGTACTAGATGATATGTTTACTAGTACGTATATGTTTACTAGTACGTAGGTGCCGACCTACAAAAGGCTACAACCTTCTCTTTTCTTCCAGGGACCATGTTTCATAAATTTTCAAACTAGATCCATCAATAACATCATTCAATCATCAAATATATCTGCATCAACCAATCTCCTTTGCACCAACTACAACTAAATCATTCAATCACTTTGGCAACCCTTCAATCTGATCTTTCAGAATGTTGTAACCAGAATACAATAACCAGAACCCAAGCCAGAACCCAGAACACTGCAACAGCAAACAGAAGCAGTTAAAGCATATTTTATGAGGTATACGCTACTTCCATGTGTCGAACCTGCATGCATACGCTCTTTTCTCAAGGCGAACCTACGTAAAGATCTACAAATCAAAATTAAGATGTATACGCTGTTTTGATATGTAGAACCAACGTGTATATGCGCCTTTTCTAAAGTGAACCTACGTATAGATCTGTAAATGATGATTTAAACATTACAACAATTCTAGACTTCAGTTATACCCAGATCATCCTATTTATAGACTACAACATGTGCCAGTTATTCAAATAAATGATCAAACCATATAAATATACTTCACTTCAAGCCTTAAGATCTTGACCCATCATTACATCTTATCCTTCATCATGTGCTAAGGTTCATCCTTGGTTCAGATCCAGCTATGCACCTAACCCAATAACCTGTATACTAGATCTTGCTCTTCATCAGATATTCAATTCTTGAGTGCCTTTGCCTAATGATCTTCTCCTCCTTTTATAGTCTTAGGCCTTACTCAATACCATGGACCAAAACCACTTAGGACCAATACTTTGGACCAAATACCTCGGACCATATATCTTGGACAAATACCATGGATCAAAATACCATGGACCAAATACCTTGGACCAAAACTTAGTTTTCCAAGATATACGCACCTTTCATTCTGTGAAAGTGCGTGTGTACGTATACGCTCCTTTTGGTTTGTTAACCCATGTGTATACGCTACTTTTTCAAAGTGAACCTGCATATACCTCTCTTTCTTCATTCTGTGAAGTCTGATCTGTAACTCTGTGTTGTTAACCTGCTGAACTGTGATCTGTCATCTAAGTGAGTTTCCATCAAGGACAACACCTGTGCCATAGTGCCAAATCTGTGTCATAATTCCAACAATCTCCCCCTTTGGACTTGATCGCAACCCCAAGTCACTCTCCCCCTTTTTCATCAAGGGCAAAGGGTTATGCTCCCCCTGAGTACATGCTGAATTCTTTGATATGCTGAAGTAGGTTGATTGTGTTCCATGATTGAGTCCATGCTCCCCCTGAAAATAAGCAAAGTCTGCAAAAATATGTTCTAAAATAAGAACATGACTCTATACATACATCATAAATGACCTTCCTATCACCAATGACTCATACATACATCCATCTCCCAACCAAGTGGGGATATACCAAGTTTTACTCATCCACCCAACCAAGTGGGGATATACCAAGTTTGACTCATCCACCCAATCAAGTGGGGATATACCAATTGTTTATACATGTCAAAACAAGAACATTACATCATCCATACCATGCATAGTGGGGTAACAAAATATGTCGTTTCATGACCTTTACATTAAAAGATATACATGACATATATAACAGGGACCAAATATCTGAAACAAGACCATGATAGTCATCAGCAACTATCATCAATAGCATCTCTCAATCAGCATCCAGACAATCAACCATGTTCTCCCCCTGAACCTGTTCCACCTGAATAAAAAAAAAAACAACTGTGTGAGTCTGTACCAAGATCTTCTAAGATAATGCCAACAATGCATTATTAGAAGTATATGCTTCCCCTGAACCTGTGCCAGATGATCACTATCAGATCTGATCATTTCATATAGTAGAAGAGTTATCAAGGCATCATCATCAATGAGATATACATCAAGTTATCAAGAACTTATGAGAGCCAACATATTTCCACATGTCATCCACAGACTGTAACCATCATCAAGCAGAGTAGATAATTCAGTTAACCATATCAGATCCCTTTCATTCTGAGTCTGGCCCACTGCTTTTCCTCAAACCAATATATACGTGATTGCATCCATAGAAACTAGCGTATGTACGCGACTACGCTTCATGAAACTCGCGTATAACCACCTCTCTCTGAAACAGATAGGTTTTAACAATAAGATGATGCATCAACTACTCCTAGCTTTTGTCCGAGATATTCAAATGTCTCTTTGGGTAGTGGTTTGGTGAATATATCAGCAACCTGTTCTTTGGAGGGAACATACTCCAATTTGACCTTTTTTTCAAGCACTTGTTCATGTAGAAAATGATATTTGATGGGTATGTGCTTGGTCTTGGAATGCATGTCTGGATTCTTTGAAATACTGATGGCACTTGTATTATCACATAGAATGGAGATGGGTGGAGTACATGTGATTTGAATGTCTTACAGTGTTTGCATCATCCAAAGGAGTTGTGTGCAGCAATATGCAACAACCACATATTCTTCTTCAGCTGTAGATAATGCAATTGAACTTTGTTTCTTGCTGAACCAAGACACTAATCTGGAACCCATATAGAATTCACCACCACTAGTGCTTTTTCTGTCATCAATGCTTCCTACCCAATCTGCATCTGTATATGCATGAATTATAAGATATGTATCTCTAGGATACCATAAACCAAAATTCTGTGTTCCTTGAAGATATTTGAAAATCCTTTTGACTGCCTGAAGGTGTGCTTCCTTTGGATTTGCTTGGAATCTTCCAAGTATTCCTACTGCATGCATGATGTCTGGTCAGGTACCTATTAGATCAAGCAGACTGCCAATCATGGATCTGTAAGTTGGTTGATGTATTACTGCTGATTCGTTATTTGAGTTGAGACTGTATCCTATTACCATTGGGGTACATACTGGTTTAGAATCTTCCATGCCGTATTTTTTCAAGATCTGTTTGAGATATTTGGTTTGTGACAGAAAAATACAATCTTTATTTTGTTGAACTTGTAGACCAAGAAAATATGTAAGCTCACCAAGCAGGGACATTTCAAATTCTTGCTGCATTACCGAAGAAAATTCCGACTCATGGCTTCTTCATTGCTACCAAAAATGATATCATCAACATACACAAGAAGTATTAGCAATTTATTATTGTCAATCTTTGTATATATATTGCTATCAGTTGATCCCTTTGAAAAACCTTGTTGATGGAGATATTTGTCAAAACGGTAATACCAGGCCCTTGGATCTTGTTTTAGACCATAGAGAGCCTTTCTGAGTTTGCATACAAGTTTTGCATCATTTCCAAGAATGAATCTGTCTGGTTGCTCAATATAGACTTCTTCTTCTAAATATCCATTAAGAAAGGCAGATTTTACATCCATTTGGTATACTTTGAATTTCTGAAAACTAGAAAGAGCAAGGAACATTCTTATGGCTTCAAGTCTAGTAACAGGTGCAAAATTTTCTTCAAAATCTATACCTTCTTGTTGAGCATATCCTTTACAAATAAGTCTGGCCTTGTTTCTAATAACTTCTCCATTTTCATTTAGCTTGTTTTTTAATATCCATTTAGTTCCTATGATATTCTTATCATGAGGTCTAGGAACGAATTCCCAAGTATTATTCTTTTCAATTTGCTCAAGTTCTTAATTCATGGCCTTGACCCAACATTCATCTTTGCATGCTTCATTTAAATTTTGAGGTTTGGTGGAGGATAGCAATGCTAGATAGCTTGAAGCTTCTGTAATAGTTTTTCTTGTCTGCACACCTACCTCTTTCTGTCCCAAAATTTGAGTCTTTGGATGATTTTTCTGAACATAACTGGACGGAGTCTTTTCTTCCATCATTATCTCTTGTTCTAGTGCTTCATTGGTTTCTTCTTCAGAATTAGTTTGATTTGGTGTGGGAGGATAATCCTCATCTTCTTCATAATCTTCGGTTTTTATTTGTTTTGGATTTTTGCATGCTTCATCAACCACAACATCAATACTTTCAATAATTTTCCCAATTATTTTATTATAACATTTATATCCTTTACTTCGGGAAGAGTAACCAAGGAGAATACCTTCATCTGCTCTAGGTTCAAACTTACCAAGTTTTTCATCAGTCCTTTTGATGTAACATTTGCTTCCAAAAACTTTGATGTATTTTACAATAGGAGTCTTACCATACCAAAGTTCATGTGGAGTTTGAGTGCTATTTACCGGAACCTTTGCTTGGTCGAGATTAGTGATGGCAGCAAATGTAGCTTCACCCCAGAAGGTTGCAGGAGTTCCAGACTCATCTAACATAGCATGAGCCATTTGTTGAAATGTTCTATTCATCCTTTCTACCACTCCATTTTGCTGAGGAGTCCTTGCAGTGGAGATTTCCTTTTTATTCCATTTTCTTCACAAAAGTCAAAGAATTCATTCGAGGTAAATTCCCCTCCTCGATCAGATATGAGGCATTTGATTTTGCGATCTAATTCATTTTCAACCAAGGCTTTGAAGGCTTTGAACTTTTCAAATGCTTCATCTTTATGCTTTAGAAGTCTTATCCAACACATTATGGAAAAATCATCAATGAACAATATATTCTTCTCCACGAGGTGAATTTTTCCTTGATGGCCCACATAAATCAGTATGAACAAGTTCAAGAGGCTTACTAGCTGATCCTTCCTTTTCAGGGAAGTGCGATCTGGTTTGCTTACCAAATTGACATGATTTGCATATTGTATTTTTTGGAATGCTGATATCAAGAAGATCATAAATAGCCTGGAATCTGGATGCTTTTCTTATTTGAGAGAATCTTAGATGCCCCAATCTTCTGTGCCATAACTAGTGTTCATCATTTTTGCTTAGATAGCACTGTTGTTGTCCTCCCTTGAGTATGTATAAGTTGTTTGGAGTTCTTATACCTTTGATCACGGTTTCTCCTGTATCAAGCTCACGAACAACATATCCATTTGAGCGAAATACTACTGCATTTCCTTGATCATAAATTTGACTGACACTCAACAGGTTATGCTTTAGACCATCAACATACATAATATTCCTAGCTTTAACTTTTTCTTTTAAGAGAACAGATCCTTTACCTTTTGTGACAACAAGAGTGTCATTTCCAAATGAGACCTTATTTTACTTTTCTAAGGCATTATATGAATGAAGTTTTTCTTTGTCACCTGTCATGTGTTTTGAGCATCCACTATCGATGTACCACTGATTTTCTTGTCCTTCTGCATACAAGGCTATACCACATCTTTCTATTTGTGGTTCTTTCTTTCTCCATATTTTGGGACTTAATGAAGTTTTCTCCTTCTGAGATTTTTGCCGAAATTTACTCCTGCATTCAGAATCTTCATGACCGAAGTTGTTGCAGATAGAGCATTGTATTTCATTTTCAAGAAGAGAAAAGTTATTGTAGGTCATTTTCATGATCCCTGTCACATTCCTTTGATTTTGTGCTTCTCTAGTCATGATGGTCTTGTAAGCAACACATTGAGCAACTTTGTGTCCAAAGTTATGACATGAAAAACATTGGCCATTAAAGAAGTTCTTGTGATTATCAAATCTACTGACCTGGTGATTGTAGTTTCTATTGATATTAATTCTTGAAGCAGATTGAGTATGATTTACCTGAGGTTGGTTGTAGCTTCTGTTCATCCTTGAAGTAAATTGAGCCTGATTTACCTCGTGATCTACTTTATGCCTTTGCTGACGATTGTCAAACTGTTCATTGCTCTTTGCTGCATCAAGATAACTAATATTGAGAGCTTTTGTTTTCTCAATATCCTTTCTTAGACTTACAATTTCACATTCTAGATTTTCATTATGTTTTTCTCTTTCAGCAAGTTGGAATGTCAAAGTATCTATAATCATATTCTTTTCTTCTAAACAGATTTTGAGTTTAGATATTTCTTCATAAAGGTCATCTTCATCTAAAGCATCTAAGAAATCATCATCTTCAAAAGCCATCAAAATTCTATAATTATTACTATTTTCATCTTCATCACTAATTGATAAACCATCTTTATCTTCATGTGTATAGTAGCTCTTCTTACTTACACTTTGTTTTCTATTCCATTTTGCTAATTCCTTACCTTTATCAAACTTATCTTTATGAGGACATTTGGCAGCATAATGACCGACTCTTACACAAGCAAAACATTTTAAAGGTAGTTTACCTCTGAATCTTCTGGAACCCCATTGAAGGTTCTTGACAAAGTTTGCTTCTTCCTCTCCTTATGAAATATGTCCCAATTCATTGAGTTATTCTCTTCCTGAAGCTTTAAATGCGGCTTCTCTCATATCTGATGGACCTCCTTTTCTCATCTCGAAAGCAGTTAAGATTCCATGCAGCTGTGTCATAGTAATAGTTTGAAGATCCTGCTTTTCTTCTATGGCAGATACTTTTGATTCAAACTTAGCAGACAAGGATCTTAAAACCTTTTCAACTAAAGTAACTTCTGTTATCTCTTCACCCAAATTCTTCATGCAATTAACAATCTCATCTATACGTAAGAAGTAACTAGCTATACTTTCATCATTGTGCATTTTGTGAGTTTCATATTGAATTCTGAGAGTTTGCAGTTTTGCACGTTTTACCTGAGAGTCTCCTTCATAGCTTAAAACGACTTTGTCCCATATTTCTTCGGCAGAGTTGAGCTGCATAACTTTGAAAATTTTTGATTGTGACAAACTTCCCAATAATGTACTAATAGCCTTGGCATTGGTTTCATATTGCTTTTTATGTGCCGCATCTGTAGGAATTGCTGATGGAAATGTATATCCTCCTTCCACGATTTCCCATATATCTATTCCAAGAGATTGAAGATAGGTTGTGGTTCTTACCTTCTAATAAATGAAGTTGCTTCCATCAAAGATTGGTGGTTTGATGGATCCTTCTCTTTCTTGATTACTCATGATGATGGATCTTCCTTCAAGCGATCAAGCTTCTTCTGAAGGACCTACTCTGATACCAATTGTTGGAAATAATACTGAGAGGGGGGGGGGGAATCAGTATTAGTAAGTCAATAATTTTTCATTTCCATAATCAGATTCATATACGCTACTTCAGTTAATGGAACTCACGTGTATACGCAACTGTGTTTAAGGCAACTAGCATATATCCTGCAAACTTATGATTTAGTTAATTCATCATATGTTGTTCTTTAATGAGTGCATCATAACCATATAAACAGTAACCACGTGCAATAGAAAAACAAAACAGACATTCACACACATGAACACAAGATATAAGGTGGAAACCCAATGTGGGTGAAAACCACCTACTGCAATCATCTCTATCTTCTTTTTAATAAGAAACTTCTTTTTACAATTTTTGTACTGGTGTAGTCTTATACCAGTATGCAGGGTTCTACCTGCAGAAGGCTAAAACCTTCTCTCATTCTCCAGCTTCTCCTGGAAGGGATCTACAACCCCCTAGCTCTTGTACTAGCTAATATGTTTACTAGTACGTAGGTGTCGGCCTACAGAAGGCCACAACCTTCTCTTTTCTTCCAAGGACCACGTTTCATAAATTTTCAGACTGGATCCATCAATAACATCATTTAATCATCAAATATATTTGCATCAACCAATCTTCTTTGCACCAAACACAACTGAATCATTTAATCACTTTGGAAACCCTTCAATCTGATCTTTCAAAATGTTGTAACCAGAACCCAAGCCAGAACCCAGAACACTGCAATAGCAAACAGAAGCAGCTAAAGCATATTTTATGAGGTATACGCTACTTCCATGTGTCGAACCTGCGTGCATACGCTCTTTTCTCAAGGCGAACCTGTGTATAGATCTGCAAATCAAAATTTAAGATGTATACATTGTTTTGATATGCAGAACCAGTGTGTATACGTGCCTTTTCTAAAGTGAACCTACGTATAGATCTATAAATGATTATTTAAACATTACAACAATGCCAGACTTCAGTTATACCCAGATCATCCTATTTACAGACTACAACATGCGCCAGTTATTCAGATAAATGATCAAACCATATAAAGATACTTCATTTCAAGCCTTAATATCTTGACCCAACATTAGATCTTATCCTTCATCAAGTGCTAAGGTTCATCCTTGGTTCAGATCCAGCTATGCACCCTAACCCAATAACTTGTATACTAGATCTTGCTCTTCATTAGATATTCAATTCTTGAGTGCCTTTGCCTAATGATCTTCTCCTCCTTTTATAGTCTTAGGCCTTACTCAATACCATGGACCAAAACCACTTAGGACCAATACCTCGGACCATATATCTTGGACCAATACCATGGATCAAAATACCATGGACCAAAATACCATGGACCAAAACTTAGTTTTCCAAGATATATGCACCTTACATTCTGTGAAAGTGCATGTGTACGTATACGCTCTTTTTGGTTTGTTAACCCAAGTGTATACGCTACTTTGTCAAGGTGAACCTACGTATACCTCTCTTTCCTCATTCTGTGAAGTCCGATATGTGACTATGTGTTGTTAACCTGTTGAAATCTGATTTGTCATCTGAGTGAGTTGCCATCAAGGAAAACGCCTGTGTCATAGTGCTAAATCTATGTCATAATGCCAACATTTTCATGGGGGAATTATTAATTTTCTAGGATAACAAGGTTTTATCCTTAGAGAAAGGGGTTTACTAAGGGAAAATGATGTTTTTATTAGGAAAAGGGATTTGTTAGGGAATATGAGTGAATTTGAAGGGGGTGAATGCTTATGAGGGGACTTTTTGTACTTAAGACCTATAAGTCATTGGGCCATGGGTCTGATTCCTCTAGAAATTAGAGAAATTCTCTGAGCCCCTTTAACTTAAGATTTTAGGTACTTTAAGACTTTTCTTGGAAATTAGTTAAGTGAAAAATGTAATGATTTAGGGAGGTTAATCAATTGACTTTATGTACTTTGATAAATGCTCAATTTTTATCCATACTTAGAACTTTGATGATGAAGGTGAATAATATGATCTTATCTAATCAATCATCACAATTCTACAACCATTCTTCTACCTACCCACCTACTCATCCTACCATTTTTACTTCTCTTTATTAGGGTGCACTTAAGCTCGCAAACCCTTTATCAAAACTTTTCTTTTTTTTTACAATAGAAATCTATCTAAATCTAACCTTATTACATCCAAGGGCTCATATTAAACAGTTCAGCTCCTTTTATTTACTCTACCTATCTACTTATCTGCCAAGATTAAACAGTTTGGTCAGATTTTATTCTCTATCTCTAAGCATAAAATTGAAAACATGAAATAGCCAAGTTTAAGCATTTTGGCCATCCATGGATTGTGGCAAAGGTAACAAGCTGCACACAATATTTTATTCTGCATCAAAATTAAATAGTAGTGGCATTTTGACTTGCACACTTTCATGGTCTTTTTTCTTTCTTGGGGTTCATTTTTTCATCTTTTTGACCTTTTTTATTCTTTTCGTCCTTTGATTTTTCTTTTAGGACATACCCACTTTACAATTTTTATTTTTATTTTTTATTTTTTTGAATTTGGAAAACATTTGCAAAATGCAAAGGTATGTACATATTATAGTTTCGACCTTAGCCATTCAAAAATATGTCTCCTATTGGTATAGGAACCTAATAGTGGCTCCACTTGGGGATGGCATTTCCTGGTGAAATGTCAAGAACTTGTAGATCAATGGCCTTCTGAACTACTACAATCTTACTCTGTAACTTTTCCCTTTTACTTTGCTGCATTATTGGTATTTATGACAGTGAAACTTTTGAAGCTTAGGGCCTTCTTTTCGGGCTTCAACTCCAAAATTTACCATCCAATCAACACTAAACTTTTGAAGAATAAAATATGTACAAGTGATTAGTGAAATCAAGGACTAGGATCAATGTAGTGCTTAAGCATTCGACCATTAACCGGTCTTCCTTCTACTTCTGTACCATCCAATTCTTTGCGGAAAAAAGCATTATTACCCCTAAAAGCATAAATGATGTAAGGGCCTTTCCATAGGAAGTCAAACTTCCCATGTTTACCTTTATCCTCCCTTCTTGAGTCCCATTTCAAAACTTTATCTCCTAGATAGAAATCTTCTGCCTTAGTCCTCTTGTCAAAAACTTTCTTGATTCTCTCCTACACAACTTGGAATTTGATATACACTTCTTCCCTGGTCTGCTGTAAGTGAATTGTCTTGTTGATCCTCCTTTGAATAGCATTTGGCTCAATCTATACTTCTTGGAGCAACTTCATCACTGGTGTTCCCAAGGAAGATGAGAAAACAACCTCCATTCCATAGACTAGCTGATAAGGACTGGCACCAATGGATTTCTTTGTGGTCAACCTATCGGCCCATAAGGCATTTACTAGCTTCTTTTTCCAGGCTTTCTTGTTATCTTCCAACAATTTTTTGATGATGTTCACTAAGCTCTTGTTGGAAGACTTTGCTAGTCTATTTCCTTGGGGATAGTAGGCTATGGAGTGACCTAGGGTTATATGATAATTTTTGCAGAAACTAATCATCCTCTTTGATTTGAAAGCTGCTGCATTGTTTGTGATGATTTTGATTGGGCAACCGAATTTGGACAGAATTTTGGCCTCAAGGAAACCTATTATGCCAGTATCAGTGGCTTGTCTTGAGGGTATGGCTTCTATCCACTTTGTAAAATAATCTGTAGCAGTCAAGATCCATCTAAGTTGGGAAGAGGAAGGGGGATGAATTTCACCAATGAAGTCAAGACCCCATTGTTAAAATGGTGCTTCGGTAGATATTGGTTTCAAAGGTAATGGTAATAGTTTTCTTTCTCCTTCAAAAATCTGACATTTATGACATGAGGTTACAAATTTCTTTACATCAGAAAATAGAGTGGGCTAATAAAAATCAGCTTTTAAGATCTTGTCAGTTGTGGTTTTCCAGTAAAGATGTCCCCCATAGTCACCTGCATGAAACTCTTGTAATATTTTGTCAGATTCTTCCTTTAACAAATAATTAAGAAGGATTCCTTCATGATTTTTCTAAAATAAAGCATTGTCAATTATGCAAAACTTCAAAGATTTCATTTTTAAGAACCTACTTTTAGTCTTGGATAAATCAAGAGGAGCTTGAAGATTTTGTAGAACGTATATAATGTCAGCATACCATGGTGAGTTAATAAAGGCTTGGCTGATTAGTGGAGTCACCATCTCTTATTCATTATCCAATTCTGCAATAAAATTAATGTCTAGGGCCTGACAGTTCGATTCAGCCATGAGCTTGGCTAAACCTTGGCCTATGATCAATTTTGTAGGTTTAATTTATAAATCATATTCTAATATGGTAGCTATCTGCTTCCCTCTCTTTCCATCTAGTCCATCCTGTGTTAGGATGTCTTTGACTACAACATTGGGAACATAAGTTATTATATGAGAATATAGGATGTAAACTCTGAAATCTTTAATGGCTTTGACTAGAACAAAAGCTTTCTTTTCCATTATATTATACTTTAAAGGTGCATATCTCAGGGCTTTGCTAAAGAAGGCTATTGGTTGTTCAAAACCCTGATCATTTTTCTGCAGTAGGACTGCAGCAATGGTATGTTCTGAGGTGAAAGAAAAAATGATGAAATCCCTATCAAACATTGGACTAATGAGAATTGGTGTTTATGTTAAGGCTAGCTTTATATCTTCAAAAGACCTTTTAGCCTCAAGTGTCCATTTAATAATTGAATCTTTCTTTAACATGTTATTTAGTAATCTAATTAGTTCATCTAAGTTAGAGATAAATCTTCTCAAAAAAATTATTTTACCTAAAAGGGCTTGTAGTTCTCTCATGCTCCTAGGATGTGGTATCTATAAAATGGCTTCAATTATTGTTGAGTAGATCCAGATGCCATATTTGGAGATTATGTGGCCTAGTAATTTTCCCTCTTCCAACCCAAATAAAGATTTTTTGTGATTCAGAGAAATTCCATACTTCCTACACTTGGTGAAGACCTGCCTCAGGTGATCCAGGTGTTGCTGATCTGATTTAGAGAATACCGTGATATCATCTAAGTATATTACAAGGAAGTCATGGATTTCCTTAGCAAAAGCTATGTCCATTGCTCTTTGAAAGGTGGCCCCTACATTTTTTAACCCAAAAGGCATCTTCACATACATGAATGTGCCCAAAGGAATAGTGAATGCAGTTTTTGCCTGATCGTCTGGGTGGACTAAAATCTGGTTATAGCTAGAAAACCCATCTAGCAATGAGATTCTGGTTGAACCTACTACCCTCTGTAGTATGTGATCCATTTTAGGAAGAGGGTAGTTATCCTTGAGTGAAATTTTATTTAGGTTCCTAAGGTCAACACAGTCTAATTTCACTAGTCTTTTTCCTTATAGGTACCAAATTAGAAACCAAATTTGAGAATCTAATTGGTGCAATGCTCTTGGCTTCGTACATTATTTAGATTTATTTTCAATAGAAGGCAATAGAATGGGGTTAATCCTTCTAAGCTTCTGTCTAAAAGGCTTCTAGTTTTATTTTAAGGGAATGGTGTGTTGTATTACGCTAGTATCATAGGACTTAAGGTCCTCATAACTCCAAGCTAAAACATCTTGGAATTCATTTAACAGTTCTATGTAGTTCACTTTTTCATTAGGAGGCAAAGAATTTGAATGTTTTATCAGTTTGGGATCTTCTTCAGAGCCTATCTTACACTCCTCTATGTCCGATTTTAAGGGTTCATTTTTAGCTTTCGAGGGACATTGTTTGAATCAAACAAGTCCTCCAAAGGAGTTAATCCTTTGGGAAAAAGCTTGTCTTTAAGGTTGATGACTTCAGATTCTTCATCGATTGCCTCATGAATTTCAATTTGTTTTAAGTTTTGAATATCTTATTTTGTAAACTTCGTAGGATGGAATCTATCTATATTTTCATCTTCTACTTTGTTAAATTATATTTTATCAGTGTAATCAACATCTAATGTTATGTCAGTATCTATGTTACTATTTACAAACTCTTCATCTAAAGTTAGAAAATTGTTAATTTGTTGGTCATTTGTGAATACTTGCCATTTCTTTAAGTTGTCAGGAATAGCAGGTCTGTGCCTAACCTCAGCAGTGTATTGATGGTTAGGCTAAAAAGATAACTTGCAAGTACTAACAAACATAGCCAAACTGTGAGCTTGCATATTGTGTTTTCTTGGAATAACAACAAGCTTAGTTTCTAAAAAGTATTTAATATTTCTACAACTGTTCCTTTGTAAAATCATAACCTAGGATCCCTAGTCATATAAACAGCATTGATTTGTTTTATTACCAACTCAGAATTTCCCATAATAGAGACTCTTATGGCTCCTAACCTTTTGACCAATTTGAGACCTAAAAGAAGTGCTTCATACTTGGCCATGTTGTTTGTACATTTAAAGTTCAATCTATAGGCATGACCCTCTGAATGATCATTTTCTAAGTTGTAAATCCATACTCCTGCTCTTGCACCTAGTTTGTTTACTGACCCATCGAATTCAAGATGCCATAGAATTTCATTGTCATAATTCTTACTGTTTGGGGGAACAAAATCTTCTTTGACTAAGGTATCTAGGCCATATTTATTATTAGAAATCTCTTGAATTTAGACACTTTGATTTTCTTTTGCTATTGCAATTTCTTTTGGTTCTGGAATAATCTTGTTTGAAGTGTCTTCTTGGTTCGATTCAACATTGTAAAGAATGAAAGAATCAATATCAGAATGCATTGAATATATAGAAAAGTTTTGAGGTCTCTCCTGGGTACTCACTACATAATTTATCAGAGTCTCTCTATACAGTTTTTTAAGATGTCCAAAGACTGATATAGTAGCATACGACATTTCAAGCTGCATAGATCCCTAGAGTTTGGCACCCCAAGTTGCAGAGATCCCTAGAGTTTGGCACCCCAATTTGTAGAGATCCAAATTTAGCTTCTCCATAACAGATTTAGGCATCAAATTGTGTGAAGCCGCAGAGTCTAGCATGGCATTATGCAAGATTTTATCGTGGATGTTAAGGCTAATGTAGAAGGGTGGTATCCCTCCTTCCACTAGTTTTCCATTAACATCGGGAACAAAAATTAACTCAGGCTAATCATCAAATAAGTTAACAGAGCCTTCATTCTCAACGAACTTTAAAGATTTACTTATTTGAGATTTATAAGTTTCATGTTCGATCAGTTCTGTTAAAGGAACTGAGATTTTAAGTTTGGCCACCTCTGGTCCCAAATTGAAAGGCAAAGGGGATTTGTCTGTTTGAACATTTGAAATCTTAACAACAGGGTTTGGAGTAGTTTGTTCTTCTTTTCCAGTGTTTGGAGTCTTTTTTATTGGATTTTCTAATACAATTTCTGGAGATTGTTCCATTGTTTCCTTGAGGGGCACTGAAGTGGAAGGTTGCTCATTAGAAGGTTGGTCATTGGTTACATCTTCAATGGTGGGACTGGGAGGGTTTTGATTTGATCTAGAAAGGATTTGGAGAGTTTTTGTGACTGGAGGTGCTTTAACTTTCTTAGGTTGATTAGGTACTACTTTCTTGTTTTGTTCTGGAGCATCAGTGTTCTTTTTGCTCCTCAAATTGTACTGTTTATGCACTTTGAAGATAGCAGAATCATACCCTTTCTTGTAATCGAATGATTCTCTATTTTGGGTTAGGAACTGCTGAAGCATGTGTAATTCCTGATCATCTTGAGTCAAAAATATAGTTTCCTCATCATCTAATCCCATTAAGTTAGTTTGCTTGTCTTGCTCAGGGTCTTCGGAATGGTAAGTTTTAGCATAGTTTACCTAGAAAGGTGGTCTGATATTCTGATCAGGCCCATTTTTACCATTATTTTGGTTTTGATTCTTCCTAAAGTTTGGATTCCTCACTGGAGGTGCCTGTTGGTTATCCCAGTGAGGTTTCCTTTCAATGACTTGTATCCTATCCATCAATTTTTCCATTCCTTTGGCTAAAGCATCCATTTTTTGATCAGAGGGTGAGGTTTCATCTTTAAAGGGTGTTCTTCTTTCATTTCTAACCCTAGCTCTTTTGGCTAGCAGATTAAATTCTACACTAACTGCTACACTCTGCATATCTTCTACGGTTGGGGGATTCCTCTCTTTCAGTTGGAAAGCCATATTAGTGTCAAACCTGTCTAGAAACTTTATCAGGGCTAAGCCAGGTGGAGGTCTAAGGTCAAGTGGTATTGCGTTATATACATTGTTAAACCTAGTACAGTAGTCCTGGACATTTTCGTTTGGTCCCCTCTTGATGTTTTCATATTCAGAAAGAATTTGAAGAGGGTTCTTTTTCTTCTCCCACCTATGTAAAAATTGTTAATAAAAAAATTCTAAACTATCTATACTATTGTTAGGCAGAGATCTAAACCATGTTCTCACTTCTCCAGCTATAGTTTGGGAAAAAATTCTCATTTGGACATATCCTATGTCAATTTCATGTAGTTCGAAATAATTTGTCATTTTTCTTGTGTGTTGTTGTGCTATGTAAGATCCTGTGCCATCAAATAGGACAATTTTACCCTAGTAGTCTTGTGGCATGG
>APFE030277602.1:1937-13917 GCA_000404065.3 Pinus taeda
ATGAAATCCTCCCAAGTAATGCCCTGTTGTGCCAACTGATGCATCACTATGATTTTGATCAACGCGTAATGATATATGCTCTTATGCTGATGTGTTGGGCTCTTCCTTTGTACCAAAGTCACCATCCTCTCTATGTTGCGACACATGAAAAATGGAATGTTCATCATACGTACCCTCGTGAAATGCATCAACAAACGGACATGGTACGCATAGAGACGCGAGAATCTGCCCTCGCAATTGAAATATCGAATGATGAGTTTCATCAATGGTGCAAACTCATCCCTCAGGAATCTGAAAGGAAAAACTACACTCAAGTGTCTCATATACCCGTTTTTGATATATGGCTCATAGTAGAATCTGTCTAACAGCTGGCGTTTACTCCATTCCTCCCCTAAATTTGGTATCCCGGTGGCCTGAGCAATAGTCTCGGGTGACAAGGTGAAATTCACTCCGGCAAGGTTTACATGACCATCATGTAAATGTAGAACAAATAAACAGACTAGTTCCCGATGATGCTGAGTTTGTGAGATCATCTCACAGTATTGGAAACATGATTGGCGTTGAAAACAATCCATTGCAAGTGGGCAAGCTTGAAATTGAGCCAAAGAAGTAGGCTCCTCTATGACATGATGACCACTCTTGCCACCTTTGTGATACCTCCATGGCACATTTGGCACATTTACCTCCGGTGTAGAATCACTATCATACTCCTGCTCATAAACTGACTCGGTCTCTGACATGACTTTGAAAACAAGATAGCTGGAATATATATGCTGATGTATACTGTGTGTACAATTGACTGTAAACTGTTCTTTGCTCTAAAAATGTTGTGACCAAGGGGACACAAATGCACAAGGGAATATTAGGAAAGGGAAAACATTAGGGAATTAAGGAATTTGGAAATAAAAACAAGGGACTTAGAGAAGGGAAGGGAAATGAAAATCTTGGATTTTAGAGTTTTGGGATATTAGGTAGGGATAATGTGTTTTGTAATACAGGTGAGGGACTAGGATTTGAGGGATTATAGTGTAGGAGTAATAAGGGAATTAATGGGGAAAAATAATGGTGAATTTGGGAATGGGAAACAAAGGGAAATGGGGAAAAAATGATAACCTTGGTTACACTCTGTTTTTGAAACCCTACAACAATTTTTTGCATTCAAACCCTACAACAATTTCATTGACAAAGGAAGGCTTTCCACTTGGATTTCTAAGGCAACATATGATGAACCCATTACATTAACCTTTGAAAAATCAAGCACAAGTGGTGGATGTGAGCCTACCTGCAAATTTGTACGGAGAGGAGGTGATTTGATGCCTTTCCAAGCAAATTTCGGGCTTAATACCCAGTGCGTCGCGCACCTCACCCAACGAGCCGCGCGCCTCTGATGCGCCGTGCGCATGTATTTTTACACTGCGGTTTTGTGCCTAATGCGCCGCGCGCCTAGTCCAGTGCGTCGCGCACCAAGAAACTGCTCCAACTTCCTCTGAAATTCACAAATTTGCTTTGAAATGATTTTCTTCACTCTTGGCATGCAAAATGAGTTGACAATGTAGTGAAATATCTTTATAAAGACTCCTTTTTGATTTTTGCTTGGTCCATGACCCATTTTGTAATGTTTTGTCGTTGACACTTTTTCAGGATTAATAGAATTTTGACCTTTTTGGTTTCCTCCTTAAATTTTGTTGAAACAATGATTTTCTTTGACAATTTTTGCAGGTATAACTGTGATATGATCTGGCAAAGGAGACCAAGGCTGCGCTTGGACGATTCAGGAACTGAAATTTTTGATTTTTTTTTTACAAAAATGAGATGACGACTTATCTTCAAAACAAAGCTTTGAAGAGAAGTCTTAATTTATGTGTCTAATGATGAAAATTATTGAGGTGACCATCTATCGAAGACATCCCTCTGACCTACTGGTCTTCTTAGACTTTGCAAAACAAGATTGACTCAACCCTAGACCTAAGACCTAAAAATTTGAAACATGACTGTAAATTACCTTTGAAGCTTTGTTTTTATGAATAGACCTGAACCAGCAGTTCCAAGCACAAGGGGAATGAGTGACACGAACCATTCCGTCAGAGTTATGGCATGCCTAACGAAATGCAACTGATCGAAACTGATGGGACACCTAAACATGAAATGCACAAAAGAGCTTTGATCTCTGACGGAGGGATAACTAGACCGACTATAACAGGGTGATGAGGCATATATGTGGTGTGCCCATAGAGGAGCCAATTGCGATCAGCAATAAAGGGAAAGCCTTGAAAGACGTGCAGAGGCCATACCGAGGCGGAAAAAGGTGTGTTTGCGTATGTTTTCCTTTGTAAATGGTTATATAAGGAAGATAGCGCCGATATAAGATTTTGTGGGTTAAATATATGTGTAACCGATGGTTAAAGAGGGAAGGTTACACATATAAGTGGTTAAAGGGTTAATAAAGGTTAACGAAGGTTTCTACGGAGTGATAGACTCCCAATAGAAGGAAATAGTCCCGATAGGAAGGTTCAAGTGGGGTGATTGAATTACGATATAAAGGAATGGATAAAAGAGGGCCTTAACCATTGATGTTATGAAGATTTGACTCCTTTGAGAGTTAAATACCCGGGACAAATGTGTTTATGCATTTTAACATGCATATTGTGGGTATAAGCGAGGGTAACCCTGCCATCATTTGGTAACAGAGAAGAATTGTAAGTAAAACAATTGATGTTAAAACATAACAAAGAATGCTATGTGAAAGAATTGAGAAGTAATTTATGTGTTAAAGATGTTCATGCAGGCAAGCAAGGATCAGATTCTAATCTGATAGAAAGAAGGCACACCGAGGTGATGTGTAGCAGAATTTGCAGATGCAAGAGATAGAGGAAATCCATTCAAAGTACAAGTGGAATGGCGAAACAAGATCATGCTGAGATCTTGAAGGTGAGGTGATATGTTCTGTTTTAAATTGAGAATGTGTGTTTTTATACTAATGCATAGGTGACAGTAAGAGAAGTTGTGTGTTCTTGAAGACAGAGTAAGGAAAACACTCTGAAGGAAAAGTGGCAGTGAACCTGAAGAATCCAACAAGAGATTTGACAGAGTGGACAATTGAAGTGTTCTCAAGAGAGAGTGAGAGATTGCAGAAGCCTAGAATGAGCAAAGGTGTTGCTCAAGAGGAGGTTCCATATAGAGGACCCGTGCTTACCAAAATACTGAGTGAGGAGAGCTTAGTGAGGTAAGATTGCAGCAAGGAGGACTAGCTGTTACAGAGGCTTGTTGAAGATAAGTGAGGATCTCATGAAGAAAGAGGAGAAGAAAATGACTACTGATAGTCATAACAGAAGTTCAAAGAGAAGCCACAACAGAAGAAAGATGAGGAAAGAGGATGCCAAAGCAAATGGCAAGAGGATGAGTCAAGAGGAAATTGACAAAGAGATTGCAGAGTTAAAAGAACAACTCGATGCATTAAGGAGTATACTAGAGGAAACCCAGAGACTAGGTTGGGTCTTGAGGAAGAAGCCAGTGGAATGGCATGAGATGCAAAGAAGAATACAACAAAAGCAAGTGAAGTGGCTGAGGGGAAAACTCAAGGAAGATGAGTTAGAAATGGAAGAGTCCATTTGTGAACCAGAACAGGGAGAAATTCTGGGAGAAAGTGAAGATGAAGACTTGAAGACTAAAACTTCAAGTGAGGCCAAATGGTCACATGGTTTTAAATTTGACAATTTGTGTATGTTTGCAGGTGAAACATGTAAGGACGGACAATTTGTTGATATTGTCATAAATAAGGAAGAAGACAAGCAGAATCTAAATTATGTTTTGAAAGAAGATGAGATAGATAGGTTTCATATGTAGTAGAAAGATATCAAGCAACCAAGTGAAGGGCTTGAGGAGATTGAAGAGGAGACCATCGAAGAATTTATGAATCATATGAAGAATTTAGAATAGCAAGGAGATATGACGGCTGAAACATCAAGTGGGACCATAATTTTTAAAATTGATAGTTTGTCTGTGGATGCAGGACAAATGTAAGAGAATTTTAATGCAGATGGTGAGACAAGGATAACTCTTGAGGAATATAAACAACAAGAGACTAAAGGCAAACTTGAAGAAGAAACTATGTTAACTGAAAACATAGTAAAGGATCATCAATTCACCATGATGATAGGCACAGTGGAAATAGCCATGGAAGCTATCGAAGAAGAAGGACATCTACTGAAAGATGTTAAGGAAGAAGAAGTCTATGCAAAAGACTTAGTAAAGGGAAAAAGGACATCTTATGATTTGCCAAAGGAAGGTATGGAAAATTGCGTGAAATTTCCAAAATCTACTCCAATTGAAATTATTGAGTTATATAGAAAATTAGATTTTCAAAGAAGGGAGTTGGAAAGACAGAGGATAGATGTTCAAGATAGATTGCTGAAAAGGGAAGACAAAAGAATTGTCATGAATGACAACCATAAGGAAAAGGAGATGATAATGAGAGTTCAACAGATTAACACTGCAAAAAAAGGAGTTCACTACAATGGACAAGAGTAGGAAGACATCATTAGATCAGATGGTGTGGAAGAGAGACTAGATGACATTCTCATGAATTCTTTTGAGAATTCAAATCAACATACTGATGCGCTGACAGAGGAGAAAAAAACAAAGTAGAAAACTAAATTATTGCCAAAGGAATATAAGGCACATAAGCCTTATGTTTTTGATTTTAACAAGTGTTTTGTGAGTGCAGGTTTTGTTGCAAATGCTAGAGAAGGTTTGACGCAGATGAGGAGCCAAATAAAGATGAAAGAAGAAAATTCTATGGAAGAATTTAATCCATGGAACAAAAATGCTAAATTGCTGGAGAGATTTCCGGACAATCATGATTCAATACAGAAAGAGGTAATCATGAAAGAGGGTAAGGATGATAGGGAGGCAGTTAGCATAGCAAGCAAAGCAAAAGTTGGAACAAGAGCAAAAGAAGAAGAAAAAGTAAACCAACAGCTACAAAGAGAAAGTAACCAGCAGCGGTTTAAAGAATTAGTGGACAACAACAACCTAGAACAAAGAGAAGGAGGTAGAAGTAAGAAGTAGAACATGGACCAATCCAAGGATGTACTGGAGACGGAGATTGAAGAGATGTGGCAGCTGATAATGAAGCAGTCCAAATGGAGGAAAATGGTAGCAGCAGGAAGCATGATCAATCAGAGTTTGAACCTGATTGAGAAGAAGAAGAAAATGGAGCAGAAGACAACATACATACGTCAACAAAGGAAAAAGACATCTGGACAATTACAAAACAAAGTATGGGATCTAGGAAGACAAAGATCAGAAGACACATGACCAGGAGATCATGAATATTTTCTACTTTGGAAGTCTAATGCAGGAGCATTCAACCTAAGAGAAAATCATTGTAATTAAGTAGACATAGGGGGTCATGTATCTTTAGAGAAGTAGTTTCCTAAGTCTCAAGTTGATGTAATAATTAGGCCTTTAAGTTATTTAATTAGATAATGAGAGGAAGTTGTAAATGCTCTCGAATTAAAGGAGAACATGAGTGGTGAATAAATGATAAGAATTCGAAGTCAATTAGGACTCTTAGAGCAGCCTCATGATTCAAGGAACGAGAGAGAGCTTTTAGGAATTGATTGAAGTAGAAGTGGACAAAGGATTTAGGAGTTAGTTCAATAGATTTAGGAATGAAACCAGAATTAGTTCAACAGAACTAATCCGGTATAAATGTAAGCCTACGAGCAGAGTAGGAGAAAAGGCCATCATATTGAAGAATAGGCCTGTGCGAGACACAGAGTCTCGGATATATAATTGACTATATATATATTTATATATATAGATTTTTATTCCTGACTGTGTCAGTGTGTTGAAGAGTATTTCATGAATGAATTACTTGTGAATTTGTAGGCTCTGTAATAGGTTGTAGGCAGAATTCTGAAGGATGCAGAGGAACAGAATGATTCAGAGGAATCATGAATGGATCCTTAAATCCAATTGAGGAAATATAGTGAAGCTCTGGGGTGAATTAGCGAAGTGAGATTTCACAAAGGAGTAAAGCTCAGAGGTATTTGAGCAGCGGAAGCAGAAGGTGGAGTTCTGAAGAACTACGCAAGAGAAGAGTGATTAGGAGGACCATAATGGATCATTGAATCCATTAGAGGGATCAAAGCCAAGCTCAGGAGGAATCACGCAGTAAAACAATAGAAAGGCCGAAACCTTTGAATAAGAGCAAAACCACAGAATAATTGAAGACTTAGCGTAAAAACTAAGTAAAAAGGAGGAGAAAAGGAGTAAAGTGTCAGTGCACAGCAACCGTTTTATATAGAAGATCAACGATCCATATGATGTCCTTGAGGAGCAAAGAGAAATATCGCATCGGCAGAGTTATTTATACAGTTTAAGTTCCGTAAGCGAAAAATCCAACTTACACTAAGAATAGGCACAAAACATAGTTGGATTGGAAGTCCAGACTTGAAATATTATAAAGGGTGGCCTATATCCCTATCGGGTCCATAATAATATCGGATCGGCGCTTTAGAACGGATAGTGCCCGGCTTTGAGGTTTAGCGAAATGTGATCGCGCGAGTTAATCACAACTGTCGGATTGTGAACCAAATCAGCGGTCACGATTTGATCGCAAATCGCAATCGGAGGAGTTAAGGGCTAGCGGATATAGTGATATGTTGATACACCGACAACAATAAAGCACTGATCGACAATCGAAGTCGTGTAGCGGAAGGCTTGGAAGGAGCGGACCCGATGATTTTATAGAAGCGGGTCGATAAGATTAGAAGTCCGGCTTTATGGTTTGGAGCGGGCTTCCCTTTGTATTCCCGTATTTTTATGTATTTCGATAAATGCATTGTCCTGGGGGTTTTATGACTAGAATGCATTAATTAAAGCTCCTGATAGTGTAATGGGCTCCGATAAGTTGTTATGCGAGTCTTTTAAGGATTAAGCATATTTAAAAGCTTCTGATAATCACATATTGGAGGGGAAGAGGTGATGAGGCATATATGTGGTGTGCCCGCGGAGGAGCCAATTGCGATCAACGATAAAGGGAAAACCTCGAAAGATGTGCAGAGGCCGTACCAAGGCAGAAAAAGGTGTGTTTGCGTATGTTTTCCTTTGTAAATGGTTATATAATGAGGATAACGCCGATAAAAGATTTTGTGGGTTAAATATATGTGTAGCCGATGGTTAAAGAGGGAAGGTTACATATATAAGTGGTTAAAGGGTTAATACAGGTTAATGAAGGTTTCTATGGGGTGATAGAGTCCCTATATAAGGAAATAGTCCCGATAGTAGGGTTCAAGCAGGGTGATTGAGTTGTGATATAAAGGAATGGATAAAAGAGGGCCTTAACCATTGATGTTATGAAGATTTGACTCCTTTGAGAGTTAAATACCTAGGACATATGTGTTTATGCATTTTAACATGCACTCTGTGGGTATAAGCGGGGCTAACCCTGCCATCAGACATGCACCTGCTTCCTGTCATTGCACTGTCTCTGGAAATTGTGCAGTTTTGTTAGTTAGTCCCCCTATTGGCCTGCTTGTCACTCCTCCTGAAAATTACGCAGTTTTCATGGATAGTCCACCTACTTCCCGACACCCTGCTTAGCCCGAAAACTGCGTAGACATGCCCTACATGACTGCCTCCTAGATCTGTGATTTTTTTCCAGCAAACTCTCGCAGCCCAATCCTGGCATCCTCTGGAAATCTGCATAATTTTCACTAACAATGCCTCCTGTTGCCCGCACTGCCTTCCCTAGAAAAATTGCTCAGTTCTGCCTCCTAGTTGAGCTAGATCCTGCAAATGTCACCTGTTGTCTCGGACTGCTCAACCCAACCTCTTAGTGACCTCTGTGCATTTTTTCTGACAATGTCTCGGAGCCTCGCATCCCAGCCTGACATGTTATTTGCGTTGTTTCAGAGCCTAGTCCTCTCTCCCAGTCACCTACGTCTGGAAACAAAAGGCAATACATCATGGTAGACTAAGGTATTTATGTATTTGATGTCGTCTCATCATGAGTGATTGCAAAAACAATTATATGGATGAGACATGGTGCAAAAATGAACGAGATGAACAAGGAGCGCATGTTAGAAGGCTTGCTCATAGTTGGACAAACACATGAAGCATACCAAGTAGCCAGCGAAGGAGACAAGTGCACATGCATGAACCGTCAAGCAAAAACCAAGACCATCGAAGACTTTGTGCACTTTTCCATGCGGAGGTGAAGCTATGGTACACCATGGGCACACTCATCACTTAGCAACACAACAACGCAACACGAACAACACAACCAACATGTGCATACCAGTAGTGTCATGTCAAGTTGTGGAATGAGTCGCCTCGACCACATCATTATTTTGGGTCATACTTGTGTAATCAATGTAACGAAACGTGGAAGTCCAAGAGACCCACGGATGAATTTAATAAGTCATGTAAGTCAAACGATCATGAGGGAAGTCAAAGAGTCACTAGGGTTAGTTTCACCCTTGGCTATATATACCCCTCAATTGTACATGCAAAGGACTTTTCACCTTGGCTCCTCCCACATAGCCTTGAGAGTATGTAGTCTTTTCTTTGAGGAACAAGCAGTGGCTCCAGCGCCTCGCTATTAGGGTTAGTGATGTATGGTGTATGAATGTGTCTTGGAACTTTCGCTTAATTCACAAGCTTGTTAACATGCCAGGATGTTTTCACACATTTATTGTATTCGTTTGTAAGACTATTGTTTGGATTCTTGTATTGCATGTTGCTTTAACTTGTGCTAAGATAGTTAAACTATTTCGGTTGTTTTAGTGCATATGTTGTTGGAAATGTGTTGTATCATTTGTTATCATTGTATCGCCCATGTGGACTACTCCGCTAGACACTCGACAGACTCATTCTTGTAAACTTGTTATAACGACTGTCACACTCGTGTGGACTACTCCGCTCGGTGTTGTACGTGCTATCTGTTCACCTTTGTGTTGAAAATAGCAAAAAGAAATGATAAAAATAGAAGTGCTAAAAATATCACGGCTATAAATAGCATTTAGGGATACATTCCAATTTTAGTTAGTCCCTGAACTAAAATTGAGTATTAAAATTCGAATTTGATCTGAGCAGTTGTTTGTAAAATAATTAATTAATTCATCTTGAGTTCATTAGTTGTAGGAAATCAAACATGAAGTCTATGTGAAGACATGCAACATTTTCTCCATTGATTGAGGAAGTTATCCCTTGATTAAGGAGATGAGAATGAGTTGTACATTGAGCTGTAATTAGTTAGCTCATTTATCTGAGTAAAGTCCAGTTAGATTAGTTCCAATAGTTTGTGGAACTGATTGTGAGTTCAGTTAGTTAATGCATGCATGCATGTAACTGCTGCACTTCAGATAACTGAATATTCTCTCATAAATAACTCATGCATGTTAGTTCAGTCAAAGACCTAGTTGACATCAGGTGATGGGACAATGTACTATCAGTTGTAGGAATATTCCATTGAGG
This sequence comes from Pinus taeda, assembly GCA_000404065.3. Classification (NCBI taxonomy): domain Eukaryota; kingdom Viridiplantae; phylum Streptophyta; class Pinopsida; order Pinales; family Pinaceae; genus Pinus; species Pinus taeda. Next base: position 11,421 of record APFE030277602.1, read on the forward strand.
ATATCTCTTGCATGCAGAAGGAATTCATTCCTTGGAGATTGCGCAGTTACTTTTGAGTTTGATGAGTATGTGATGAGGCCAATTCACAGAGGTGGCAACATTGGACCCTAAGAAAAACTGCGTAAGGAAATAGGAGGCTTGGAGGGCTGAGGGAAAGCATATGTTGTGTCTATTCAATCTGTGAGTTGTATTGAGGGATTGTACTGAGAGCTGGATATCCTGTGAGCTAAAGCTTTGTGTAGTCCGTTCATATTTCCACTTGTATGATATTACAAATACTGGGGTTTTTAGCTGAGGCTTTCCCCAAAGTATTATTCTATGTTAATGTGTGATTGCTTTCTCATTCATCTGTTATATGTGTTCTATTTTATCTTGCTCATAATCTATTAAGCTTCCGCAAGTTTGTTGTGGAAGTAGATCTTGTATTTTGCTTTAGTATATTGCATAATCTATTGATCTACAGTGAGAATTTATACATGGTATCAGAGCAAAGGTGATCAAAGAGAAGAGCAATATACAAATAAGGGAGAAGTTCGAAGTTTGAAGTTCCTAAATATAGAAATCGAGTTCTTATCACATCTCAATTTCACTAATGGCGTTCAACGATTTAAGACTCGAGTATGCCCTTGATGGCAACTCGAATTATATAGCTTGGAAGGATCGCATGGAAGCAGTATTAGAGGACAACGGTCTAAAGGACTTCATTGATCAAGAAGTCCCCAAGCCAGCAGCGGCTAATGCTATAGAATTGGTGGAATGGAAGAAATGTGTGGCTAGAGCGAGGATAATCCTTCTGGAGGGAGTTCGAGACCACATTGTCTTGAGTCTCCATGGGAAGGAGACAACGTTTTAAATGTGGAAAACATTGAATGATCTATATCAGAACAACAACAATAAGAGGAAGCTGGCACTGAAAGAAAAGCTTCAGAAAATCAAGTGTGAAAAGGGCAACACGATCTCTACATATCTGAACAAGCTCACCACCTGCAGGGATGAGCTTGGAAGTGTAGGGATCATGAAAACTGATGATGACATGGTGAGTCTTGCTCTCCTCGGTCTTCCTAAGAGTTGGAATAGCTACCAAGACTCGGTAAATGGAAGAGAGAAACTGGCAGATTGGGAACGAATTTGGTCGGATCTGATGTAGGAGGAGATAAGAAGAAGCACTAGAGATGGATCTTCATCAAAGCAAGATGATGAAGAAAATCTAGCCTTAGTGAGTAAGGCGAGAAAAGGGAAAGGCAAGGTGTCGTGAATTCCAAATCCAGTTCTTCCAATGGTGGGAAGAAGTTTGACAAATCGAAAGTGCGATGTTTTCATTGTCATGAGGTGGGCCATTATGCTACGAATTGTCCACAAAAGAAATCCAAAAAGGGATCCTCGAAGGTATCAGATGGTGAGGCACTGGCCTCACAGTTTGAGTTGGATTTCTCTCTCATTCCATGCATGGTTTCATCCATGGTTGGATGTGTTTGGTACCTGGACAGTGGAGTTTCGTTCCACATGGCTAGCGACAAGAATCTTTTCAGTACCTTGGAGGAGAAGGATCTCTAGATGCGGATCGAGATGAGCGATGATGGAAAGTACCGTGTTTCAGGTGAAGGTACGGTTGTGTTTCAGAGGGAGCATGGAGCTCCTCTCACCTTGATTGATGTAAAGTATGTCTCAGGTTTGAAGAAAAATCTTGTGTCCATTGCTATGTTAGAAGACAAAGGCTATGATGTAGTCTTTAGTAAAGGAAAGGTATTCCTGAGGCATATCGGCACTCGACAGACCAAGAGGATTGGGATTCGAGTAAAGAATCTCTACAAGCTAGAGGTAGACAACTGTGTTGTATTGAGTTCCACAGCATAGTTGGTGTAGAGCCAAGATGTTGGCGAGCTATGGCATAGAAGATTGGGCCACTTGCACCATGGAGCCTTGAAGATCATGCGACAGATTTCTACCGGACTTCCCAAGGGAAAATTGGAGCAGACGGATACATGCAAAGGTTGTACCTTGGGTAAGTATGTGAAATCTTCCTTTCAGGATCGAGACAGTAGAGTTGGAGGAATCGTAGAGCGATTTCACACAGAGGTTTGTGGACCATTCTCTATAGCCTCCACCACTAAACAAAGGTACTCTGTTATTTTTATTGATGATTTTTCTCGTAGATGTTGGATCTACTTTATGCAAAAGAAGGATCAGACCTTCTTGAGGTTTTGTGAGTTCAAAGCCTTGGCAGAGAAAGAATCTGGAAAGAAAATAAGGGCCTTGCGTAGCGACAATGATGGAGAGTATGTCTCCCAATAGTTTAAGGACTTCTGCACTGTAGAAGGAATTAAACGGGAGTTGACGACACCCCATAACCCACAACAGAATGGGGTGGCCGAAAGGAAGAACAGATCGATTGTGGGATCAGCTTGAGCGATGTTGCATGACCAAAGCCTACCACTTCATTTGTGGGTTGAGGCATGCAATACAACAGTGTTGACAATAATACTGAGAGGGGGGGGGG
>APFE030277602.1:14740-64158 GCA_000404065.3 Pinus taeda
ACTGTTCTCCTGCGTACTTCTTTATTTTTATCAAAATGAGAGCCATGCCATGGGTGTTGCCATCAAGTACAACATCTGAACCATATAATCATACCAGAACCATAATGCCAACAAACAGTATACTTGCAGAACAGAAGCCCACACCGTATACTAGGAATGAAGACACCTATGGAGGCCTTTTCCGGGAAGCGACTAGATGTGAGTCACATCAGGATCTTTGGATCATCGATTTATTTCCATGTGAACAAAGATGCCCAGAAGAAGTTAGATCCAACAGCTGAGTTGGGGATACTTGTGGGGTACACTGATACACCCCACAACTATTGGGTGTTCCTCCATACCAGTTAGAGGACAGTGGTACGGGAGATTTGAAGTTCGACGAGTAGAAAGCCATGTGAGTATCACTTTAGAGGGAGCTCAAGTTGCATGCAGAGGAGGAACCTTCAATTCTAAGGAGGAGGAGCCTCATATTGATGCGGAGCAGCCGCATGTAGGGGATATGGGAGTGGAGACATCCACTCATGCCGAATTTTCCAAAGATGGGTGGAAAAGCTCAAGGGAAGCTGACAGGTTGATGTTGGATGCATGAGAGAATGTGGGACAACCATCTTGCTAGTGTAGACAGAGGAAGTCACATGAACGATACATTGGTTACATGGCCCTGGTTGGGGAGTGTGTAGAGTCTGAACCTTCTTCATTCGAGGAGGCAGTGCAGCAACCAGTCTGGGTTGATGCCATGGTGGAGGAGTACGACTCCATCGTTCGGAACTGTGTTTGGGATGTTGTCCCAAGACCTCAGGACAAGTCATTGCTGAGTTCCAGATGGCTTTACAAGGTAAAGCAGGCAGTTGATGGCATTGTTGAGAAACATAAGGCAAGGTTTGTTGCCCGTGGTTTCTCATAGGTCGAGGGGATTGACTACGATGATAATTTTCTCCTGTAGCAAGGTACTCATCTATCAGATCGATGTTGGCACTATCAGCTCAGATGGGTTGGAAGATCCATCAGATGGATGTGAAGACTGCGTTCCTCAATGGGAAGATTGAGAAAGAGGTGTACATTGAGCAGCCGGAAGGTTTTGAGACCTTTGATCATGAGTCGCATGTGTGCTAACTCAAGAGGGCTTTGTATGGGCTGAAGCAAGCACCTCGTGCTTGGTACACCAAGATCGACAATTATTTCATCGGGTTGGGCTTCACCAAGAGTGAAGCAGATGTGAACCTTTACCACATCATGGTAGAAGGTAAGCCATTGGTCATTGTTCTTTATGTGGATGATTTGATTTTGACAAGTGATGATCAGTTGATCAAGTCTTGCAAGGAGGACCTTGCAAGAGAGTTTGAGATGAAATACATGGGTCTTATGCACTAATTTTTAGGCATGGAAGTGTGGTAGAAGGACAGGGAAGTGTTTGTGTCTCAAGGCAAGTATGCCAATGAGATACTCAGGTAGTTCCACATGGAGAAGTGCAAGCCCATGCAGACTCCTCTAGCTAGTAACTGGAGGAAGGAGGATGCTACTTCAGGTGAGGTAGTAGCTGCTACTGTTTATCGCCAGCTTGTGGGTTCATTGATGTATCTAATGAATACACGACCAGACTTATGCTTTGCGGTGAACCAACTGAGTCAAGCTATGGTTCATCCTACCAAGCTGTTTTGGAAGGCAGTGAAGCATGTGCTGAGATACCTTAGAGGCACATCTCAGTATGGATTGTGGTATAGACGGATAGAGGGAGTGAAGCTTCAGGGCTTCACAGATGCAGATTGGGCAGGGAGTCCATCAGACCAGAAGAGTACTTTTGGAGGAATCTTACACCGTGGTTTAGCTGCAGTTTCCTGGTACAACAGGAAACAAAGGTCAGTTGCACTTAGCTCAACAGAGGCTGAATACATGGCTTCTAGTCAGGCAGCATGCGAGTTCATTTGGATGCAGAAGATTCTAGTGGGATTGTTTGGTCAGAGGATGGATCCAACTGTGATCTACTGCGATAATCAGAGTTGTATCAAACTCTTTGAGAATCCAGTATTTCATGGCAGGTCCAAGCACATAGATATTCGGTATCGTCATCTTCGATACTGTGTGGTGAAGAGGATCATGTTGTTGCTGTACGTTTCGACCAGGGAACGGGATGCAGATATTTTGACAAAGGCATTGTCAAAAAGCAAGTTCGAGTTCCACAGAGACAGGATTGGGGTGACTAGTAATCCCTTTCTTGTTGAGAGGGAGTGTTGAAAGTAGCAACAAGAAATGCTAAAAATAGATGTGCTAAAAATAACACTACTATAAATAGAATTTTGGGATACATTCCAATTTTAGTTAGTCCCTGAACTAAAATTGAGAATTAAAATTAAAATTTGATCTTAGCAGTTGTTTGTAAAAGTAATTAATTCATCTTGAGTTAATTAGTTGTAGGAAATCAAACATGAAGTCTATGTGAAGACATGCAATAGTTTCTCCATTGATTGAGGAAGTTATCCCTTGATTAAGGAGATCAGGATGAGTTGTACTTTGAGTTGTAATTAGTTAGCTCATTTATCTGAGTTAAGTTCAATTAGCTTAGTTCCAATAGTTTGTGGAACTGATTGTGAGTTCAGTTAATTAATGCATGCATGCATGTAACTGCTGCACTTCAAATAACTGAATATTCTCTCATAAATAACTCATGCATGTCAGTTCAGTCAGAGACCCAGTTGAGATCAAGTGATGGGAAAATGTACTATCAGTTGCAGGAATATTCCATTGAGTATATCTCTTGCATGTAGAAGTAATTCATTCCTTGGAGATTGCGTATTTACTTTTGAGTTTGATGAGGCCAATTCACACAAGTGGCAACATTGGACCCCAAGAGAAATTGTGCAAGGAAATAGGAGGCTTGGAGGGCTGAAGGAAGGCATATGTTGTGTCTATTTAGTCTGTGAGTTGTATTGAGGGATTGTACTGAGCGCTGGATAGCCTGTGAGCTAAAGCTTTGTGTAATCCGTTCATATTTCCACTTGTATGATATTACAGAGATTGGGGTTTTTAGCTGAGGCTTTCCCCAGAGTACTCTTCTGTGTTCATGTGTGATTGGTTTCTCATTCATGTGTTATATGTGTTCTATTTGATATTGCTCATAATCTATTAAGCTTCCACGAGTTTGTTGTAGAAGTAGATCTTTTATTTTGCTTTAGTATATTGCATAATCTGTTGATCTATAGTGAGAATTTATACATGTTTGTGACTACCGCATCCATGTGGACTTCTTTGCCGAAAGCTGTGCAGATCCTATTGTGTTGTGTGTCTCTAACAAAGTTGGGACTATTTCCTTTTGAATTGAGACTCACTCTCACCCTCTCCCTTTATAGTGAAAGAACTTAGACACATGTTACAATAAGCACTAACCAGGCACACGAAGTTCGTTGTTTGAAAACTAAGTATACCACTCTCATGTGCTGAAAAGCAAGAGCTAAGGCATATCTTTAAGATAATGGAAATAGGGACATCATACCAGATGGGACTCCTATACCAAACTGTGTGAGGTCTAGTTGGGACTTCATACTGGGGAGATCCCCTTAATGTTGGTGTGTCCATCACCGTCAACATTTTTAGTGCTAAAAGGAGGGCCAGATGACAAGCTGAGCCCGTTGCATCTGGTTCGAATCTATTATCAAAATGAATCATACACAAATCCTACTTCCGGGGTGTTTCTCCCATTTCTCCCTAAATCAACTATCACTCCCCAATGAGCTTCTTGATCACTTGTCCTTGTTAGAGTTTGACGGTGAGGATAGAATGTCCGTAACCAAGCACATTTCTAATTTTCTTCATTTTTTTGAATCTCATGAAATCGATAGTGAAGAACTTGTTTCTGTACTTTTCTTCCTCACCCTTGAAGGTTGTGCTAATCGATGGTGTCATACGCTGCCAACTACTTCCGTCCATTCCCTTCTTACTCTCCTCGAGGAGCTCCATCAAGCCTTTGATAAGTGTAACCACCCAAGATGTCTGTGAAATAATCTCTTGTTTAAGAATGAATCATGGTGAATCAGTTGAGGACTTTGCTAGCCACTTCCTTCTCCTATGTCACGAAATTCCTCAACAGTTTTTGGACCTTGACTTCATGAGCCAAGAGTTTCTTGGTTCATGTTTCCCGACACGGTGAACCTCTTGATTTCCCTTCTTCCTCGAGTCTTGCGAATCATGAGGTCCCTAATTTTGTAGAGGAGGATCCCAAAACCCCATTTGTTCCTTGTCCTCCTCCCTTTTTGGTCTTGAAGTGGGCGCCCCCTCACAACAACTGCAAAGTTGATAAATCTGTGCTAAGGGTGCCCCCTCGCAATGGTTGCAAAGCTAAAAAATTTGCGCAGCATGTTCCCAACCCATATTCTCAGTCGTCTCCCATTCTAATGGAGTAAATTCCAGAATGGCTAAGAAAGTGTATGGCAAAGACTCATTCCTCCATTCCATAGGAGGACATCACCCTTTATAACACAAGTTTCAAGTCAATTTGCATCTCTGCCATCCTCCATCATCTACAAGCCATGATTCCTTGTACCATGACTCGCTTGATCAATCCACTTCACCAGCCAGTTGTGTGCATTTTATTAATTCTCAAGCTGCTGGCTCAAATTGCAGTCATGTGCAAGGTAGTCTCATTACATAGGCGAAGGAACAGAAAGGTGAAGACACAATCAATTCCTCCTCTATGCTTCAAAATGGTTCACATCAAAACAATGAGCTTTCATTCTTGATCGATTCTCAATCCACTAATATTGGTGAAACATCTTGTATAATTAATTATTTCGATCAACCACAAGTCTTGGGCAGTCATCACTCCCATGCTTCCATATGCCGTGATGAACGCCCAAGCACATCATGTGATCTTCCATTTTATCATGAATGCTCTAACTCAGATCTAGAATTTCCTCCGATCAAAGTAGATGTTTGCATCAAAACTTCCTCTTCTCTTCACTTGCCCGTGTGTCCTACCATTCATAATGCATCCACATGCGTCAGAGATACTCCGTGTTCTCTCACTTCTTCATCGGATGAGTTATATCCTCAATTGACACAAGGAAGTGAGGTTGTCCATGATGAAGTTGAAAATAGTGTAATCATAGAGCATACTTCCCATTCCTCGTCATCGCTTCTCTTGCATGAAGACAACTATTCAAGTCACCTTGCTGAAGTTGAAAAATCTAGTGCAACCTGTGACAGAGATGGATACTATCCTAAGAGCAATTCTGAAATCAGCGACAACAACCATCCTCAAGCCATGCATGATCTGGTTCACATCTGAAAATGCAAATTTTCAATTCTGGAAATTTCTGGGACGTGCTAGGGAGTCAAGGCACTTCAACATTCATTGATGGTTATGTCAGGACCTCGTGACTCCGGTATGCCCCTTGAACCGAATCAGATCTAGTTTCTCACGCATAATCCATCTATCTGCATGGTTGCACTCAACGTGGATCCCCTGTATAAAAAATGTTTACTACTTAAGGTGTGATATTTCAAGATTTCAAAATTTCACTCATGATCGAATCCACGAGTCTGTTACAGCGTCTCCATCTTCATGCACGTCTCTTACATCCAACTCGGGTTGGGAGTGTCTGTCTCTCATGCAATCATGGAACTGTCAAGATGATTATCTCAAAGACTATCTTTTTTCGGAATCATACTTATCAAATTTTCCCCCTTGTGATCAGTTCCTTGGTCTTCTTGCGAATCTTTCACTTAAAATCGCCCACTCATCACACCAGCGATCTCCCTGTGTGATGACGAGCACACAAGCTATCACACGAATCAAGTTCCTCTCATTTCACCACACCCCAACTAGCGTGAAACATTCACCGTGTTGGCATCCTTTCTACATTCATGTGATGACCATGATGCATGCACAAATTTTCACTATTTCTAGGTGGGTGTTCTGTCATATCTAGCGCATAATGAACTCGGTTCCATCATTTAGAGCGTTCACAAGATTGTTCAAAAAAATTATTTGTTGATGTCAAACTGGGAATCTGAAATCTTGACCAACTCGTTTGATCTTTTTTCTATCTTGGGTGATTGTCATGCAGTTTATCATTTTCCCAACAGTACATGCAATGATAGTCGTTGCACGCACTATGATATTCACCTTGTAAATCTTTCTCCTCAGACTTCTGTCAAGCAAGTGAGGCACTTCAGCCTGCGCTAATGGCTATGGCAGGTCCAAACTGTCTTGACATGACTGATGAGAATGATTAGATCTATCTATCCAGAACAGATTCCCATCATGATCCCCTCTCTCAAATAAAAAATCCATCTTTTCAGAGATCATGAGTCTTTCAAAACAGGCATCATGAATTTTATGATCCAATAGTTTAATTGCTATAACAATCTTAAGTAACAAGCTTCAGTCCTTCCTCACACTCACTAAGAAGCTTGGTGCAGATGAACACACACTTGCAAGAGGCTTCCTAGGTTTGTTGAAAAATGGTAGCCATAGAAGAGGTAAGCATCTGTGTTGTGTGGTTGTGACACATCGTTCTGCCCACATGAAAGACCTTCTCTCTCGTGTGCAAGATTGTCAAGTTTTTGTATTTTCTGTTGCACACTATTTTTATTTGTTTTAATTGCTTGTATCTTTGTGGTTGCAGGTCAAGTACACCTATGGTGGCTTCACTGGAAATTTCATCTCAAGTAACCCTGATTGTTTAACGTAGGAGTAGGAGTAGTGTTTGGTTTCTTGCTTTTCTTTGCTTTATGGTTTGCATGTTTGTTTGCTTGCTAACTTGGTTTGGTTAGTTGCTTGCTCACTTTTCTTACTTGTTTTGCTTTCGCTTTCGCTTTATTTATGATTTTTGCTTTCTTTTCTTACTTGTATCCGTAGGTTAGCCTCACATGAAACCATGTTTGGCTTTCGAGACAAGCCGAAAAAATCTAAGAGGACTTGTATAGCTATCAACATCTGGTTATCTATTATCCTCTCTCTTTATGAAGAGCTTGTTGTCTTCAATCAATGATACCCTGATGGGAAATACGTTTTGTTCAGAGCGAGTCTTGGTGAAAACACAATGCTTGCATTGTTAACTAGTACCGCCTATTCTATTCCGTCCTTTGGGTTAACCCTTGTTAACTTAGTCAAGTAGAGTAAGGTGAGGGTGAAAATCTTAAAAAGTATGTCAAAGGTATATATAACATAGTTCTATGAAGTAAAAACCTCTTTTGCTCTCAATAAGTCGGGATCCCTCTTCTACCTCTGAAATAAATAAGTGTCTATCCACATTTCTTTGAAAAATGAAAAAAAATGAAAAAATGAAAAATGAATAAGGAAAAAGAAGAGAAAGGCTTCCTGCATAGAGAGGTAATACAAGTAACTCCGTTGGGGTATTGACCAGGTTCGCTGGTAGCAGAGCAATGCTTGTGTTCTTGTGTGACTACACCGGGGTACTGTCCAAGCCTACTAGTAGCGGAGCAAAACCAAAGATGGAACTTAAACTCTGACAATTATATTACTTATGCATCAATATACCCCTCATCCCCCATCGAAACAACTAAGTTTACTTGGCTTGAAATGTGTGTTGACCAATCAAGAGAATGGCAGGGACTACATATTTCACACAAGCTAGTGCGGAAGCCATCACGATCAATGAATTGAACAATACTTCTAGAAGGGTTAGACTCTCTTTTCACGAAACAAGGTCGATACAAAGATCTAGATTTCTACCAGTGTGTTGCCAATGTTGTAGTGGCTACAACCACCCTCCAAAATTTTGGCTCACATGCAAATTTCGAAGCCTACCTTAGATCCTGCTTGATCTTAAGCATTGTTCATGTTCTCATCTTTATGCAGCATGTGTCATCTTGGGGCATAGGGATTGTTGTTTGTCATGCAAAGTGAATGTTGTTTTTCTTCAAGGGAAAACATGTGCACATGATTTGTCATCATCACATAGACATGTTTCACACTCACTTCACGCGCTCTTGTCACGAAGGTTCTTGCATCAAGTAGAGTATGTTTTATATATTTTGGATGGTCTATGTTGTATCACTAAGTGTTCGTGTGTGATCACAGTCAAGTCTTATCAATGTTTACATATGTTTCGCTAATCTCACACTTAGCCAATTTCCTAGGCAACCTAGCCTCATCCAGCTTCCTGGAACTATACATTTTTCTTCTGCAACCCTCAATCTTTCTCCCTTGCCTACTGGAAATGTGCAGAGACCCCAACCTCCCTTGGCATCCAAAATTGCGCAGTGGTTTCCTCTAGTGTCTTTCTCCCAGCTAGAACCCACTATCTTAGGAAATTGCGTAGTATTGTCCCTCAGCTGCTCAATCTGCCTTGCAACCTGAAACTGCGCAGAGGTGTCCTCCCAAAACCCATCCAACAATAGTGCCTTGCATCTAGAAACTGCGCAGTATTGCCTTATAGTTTCCTGGGTTGCACTGCACTCAGAAATTACACAGAGGTGTCCTCCCAAGACCCCCATCCTGCATTAGTGTCCTGTGCTTCAAAACTGAACAGTGTTGTCCAAGCTGCTATGTCTGTCTTGCATTCAGAAACTATGCAGATGGGCCTCCCATGGCCTCATACCGATGGCAACCACTACTCGCTAAAACTGCACTAATCTATCTCTCAGTGACTACAGGAAAAGGTGAAATGCTAAGATCACTCCCAAGCAGTTGAGGATAAGGACCAAGAAACTAAGTAATGGTAAAGGACCAGGACCACCTACAAACTCTGTTAGATGCATGATCATCTCAAGGGTAAGTATGGTAAGTAAAGAACACCTTTCGAAGTACATCTCTTAGTTGAGTTTGCAGGACTACTTGTTAGTGTCATATTATCATGTCTTCAGTAACATGCATGTGTGCAAACACTAAAGTCATTCCATGTGTTTCCTCTACATGTCTTGCTTTCTTTTCTCCTTTTTGACCAACTATCGCCTTTGGCATGTTAATTTCTATGTCATGCTTGCGACCTTGTTCTGTTGATATCGAAGGTTTGTCTTTGTGTGCATGAGTTGTTTCGACTATGTAAACACTCGTCGCACTCACACACAATGTTGTAAGAACTGTTGCGCAAGTGTCGTCATGATCGTCTCAAGGTCTATCCCAAGTGCCGCACTTGTCGCTTTCACCATTAGATTGTCCCATAGAGGGTCATGCTGAGACACGTTGTCTTGTCATTGAGTCATGTTCAGTGTGTGTTCGCAAGGCCATGTATACACGATTTCACTCGTTCACACACTTAGCCATTTTTCCGAAAGTCCATTGACCGGACTAGCCTCCATCAGTCGGACCTTCACTGAGCTGCACTACGTAGTCTCAGCCCTCATTGACCAAGCACTATTGCCCAAAACTGCGTAGAGCTTAAGGCTACCCTCCAAGAAGTTTGCACTGTGAAATTCTGGAATCAACCTGGATGACTGTTATCTAGAACAACGTAGAAGTTTCCCAAGAAGCTATCTTAGCCTGCACTTCCTGCAAGCCTATCCATCAAGCCTCTCACTAGTCAACCAAAGAATTTGACTTGGGCAGTGAACCAGGGCTACACTCATCCCAAAAATTATGCATAAACTGTCAGCCTACTTACCTGCACTGATTGAAGAAATTGCGTAGACATGAGGGCAAGCACCTGCTGCCTATCATTGCACTATCTTTGGAAATTGCGTAGTTTTGTCAGTCAATCCCCTTGCCGGCTTGCTTGCCGCTCCTCCTAAAAATTGCACGGTTTTCATGGACAGCCCACCTACTACCCGACACCCCACTTAGCCCGGAAACTACGCAGAAATGTCCTCCATGATTGCCTGCCAGATCTATGCAGTTTTGGCTAGCAAGCTCCTACAACCTCATTCCGACCTCTTCTGGATGTTGATTTTAGGTAGCATCGGATTTTATCTAGCTCCAAAATTTTGTGGAGGGGCTAGAATACATTAGATCTCCAGAACCCAGAAATCGTTTGGACAAAATCTACTCAGATGAGTAGTTATTAAAATAATTAATATTTTTAATGGGTTCCTAAGTCTAAACTTAGGAAAATAAAAATATTAATGGGTATTAATAAGAATATGGGTGAGAAAATTCTTAGTGAGGAGGATCAAGTATTTTTTAATCTTAGCCATTGACTAGGGACTTAATCTCAGCCATTGATTCATAAACAAGAAAAGTAAAGAGGAGGCTTGAGGGTTAGTTGGAGATACACTTGAGAGATCAGTCATTTCAATTTATTTGGGGCGTGGTTTGTTGAGAAAATCGAATAGGTGATTTGAGTTGTAGTGAGAGGGGTAGTTCAACAAAGGGACTTTAGTCTAAGGCCGAGAATACATAGTGGAGAGGCAAAGCAGCACCAGGAGAGACAACGCAGAGGGAGAGCTCTGACACAATGTCACAGTGACGTAGAAAGAGAGCTTTGATGCAATGATGTAGTGGAGGCTAAGGGATCTCAGTGACGCAGCTACATAGCTCCTAGAGGAGGTGATGTAGTTACGTAGCTCCTAGAGGAGGTGACATAGTTACACAGCTCCTAGAGGAGGTGATGCAGTTCAAACGCAGAGCTTGGAGTAACCATCGCTGCCCAACACTAGGAACAACGCAGTCACCTACGAGGTTTGTTCATCTGTCTCTGGATAGAGGTACTTCTGCCAATTTATTCTCTGTTGGGCGAGCCGAATTTGGCACCCTAGTTGTATTCAAAAATCTGATTAATAATACAAGCCCTCTATATGCTGCACTAGTTTTCCCGAATTAGGTTTTTCTGGGGACGATTGTCCAAAAATAACAGTGTCCCTTGTGTATTTGTCTCATTTCATTTCAGTTCATGATCTGTATGTATCTGTAGTCTGCAATAGTGTTTTCATCGATATTTAAATAATGAAATAAATTGTTGAATGTAAAAACAAGTAGGAGATGGTAAACCAGTGATTGCAATAGGATTTTTGATGTCTAGATTCAGAAATTTTTACATGGTATTAGATCATTGCAGATCATAGGCGACGAAAGACATGAGCCAGGAGATCTAGAGAATTTGCTGTAGAGAAGCAACTGTCCCAAGTGACAACGTTGTTTCAAAAGCAGAGGAGCAGCTGAAGGAGTGACGCAGAGCCAAAGAAGTGACGCAGAGGCTCATGCAGTGCCCATGTCAACATTTCGAGCTTGCAGAGGGTGATGCAAAACCTGAGAGGAGCTAACGCAATGATTGTGTCAGCTCTCTGGGCTAGCGCAAAGCTTGAGAGGCTTGAAAGAGTCAGTTGCCAGAGTTGGATGAGCAAAGGAGATTTGATCTGAGAAGCTGGTGGGGTGTTGTTGTTGTTGGTACAGAACAATGTCTTTGGAGATAGAGCCGAGGTAGAGGGAATCATTGCCTTGACAAATTTCTAGCCAAAGAAATTTAGATCCGGGTTGCAGCAACAAAGGAGGATTGGAGAGGAGTGATTTGACATTTGGTGGGAGGATTTTCGTGAAGGTAATCAGGACTCAGAGGGAGTTTAGAGGAGTTTGTTCCTTAGAGGGTTTCTTGCACCAAAGAAATCCATATCTAAGTCTTTCTATATTAACAATAAGAGAGGGATAAGATGTAGAATTGCCCACTGTAGATCACCTGATAATGCAATATACTAAGGAAAAATACTTCATCTACTTCTACAAACAAACTTGCAGAAGCTTAATTGATTTTGAGCATGATCAATCAGAACACATATAACAGAGAATGAGAAATTAATCCCACATGAACATAGAAGAATACTCTGGGGAAAGCCTCAGCTAAAAACCTCGCTATCTGTATTATCATACAAGTGGAAATATCTCAGGATTGCACAAAGCTTTAGCTCACAAGCTATCCAGCTCTCAGTACAATCCCTCAATGTTGTTCATAGACTGAATAGACACAACATATGCCTTCCCTCCATCCTCTAATCCTCCTATTTCCTTGCATAGTTTCTCTTGGGTCCTCTGGCTACCACATGTGTGAATTCACCTCTCGCACAACTCACCAAACTTAGAAGTAACTACACAATCTCCAAGGAATGAATTCCTTCTGCATGCAAGAGATATCCTCAATGGAATATTCCTGCAACTGATAGTACACTATCCCATCCTCTGATCTCAACTGGGTCTCTGACTGAACTGACATGCATGAGTTATTTATGAGAGAATATTAAGTTATCTGAAGTACAGTAGTTACATGCATGCATGCATTAACTAACTGAACTCACAATTAGTTCCACAAACTATTGGAACTAATCTAACTAGACTTAACTCAGTTAACTGAGCTAACTAATTACAACTCAAAGTACAACTCATCCTGATCTCCTTAATCAAGGGATAACTTCCTCAATCAAAGGGAAAATTGTTGCACGTCTTCTCATAGACTTCATGTTTGATTTTCCCCAACTAATTAACTCAAGATGAATTAATTAATTATTTTTCAAACAACTACTAAGATCAAATTCGAATTTTAATTCTCAATTTTAGTTCAGGGACTAGCTAAAATTGGAATGTATCCCGAAATGCTATTTATAGAATGCTATTTTTAGCACTTCTATATTTAGCATTTCTTGTTGCTATTTTCAACATAAGAGAACCAGTTCGACATTCATTTTCGCAGAGATGGAAGCCACATCTCTAGGTGGGAGGTGGGGCGACATGGAGTTGTAGTAGAGAGAACTACATGTGGGTAGGATCCTTGAGGTGCCCAAACTCTTGGATCACATATGGATATGGGAAGCCTTAATGACATTAATAGAATGACGAGTGTCGGTTGGAGTGAGATGTGATGGAGTGACAGTGGTAGAGCTAGAGTGCCAAAGTCTGAGGTAACACAGTTGATGTTGCAGTAGTGCGAGAGGCACAAAGCAATTTGCAACAACACAGTAGCAGAAGAGAGTCATCACATAGTAGCAGCAGAGGTAGCTTCACCATCACTAGGCATCCATACTGACCAACATGTCAATTTTTGGGTGAAGTTTCAATTACTTACTTCTCGGTAATTGAGTTGCAGTGCAGTAGTTAGCAGTGACAATGCTATGGGCAACATGAGGCAAATTTTTCAGGGGAAGTTGTAGTAATATGTAGCAGTGACAGTGGCAGTGTCATGGGTAGCACTACAAGATGCGGTAGTGCAGTGGATTAAGGATAACAGGCCGAGCATCAACATCATAGAGGACCAATGCAGTGGATCAATGTAGTACTTTTGTTGGGAAGTATTATTAAAGCACATTCCTCGCTAAGAGGGAGTGTTGATTTTAGGTAGCATCGGATTTGATCTAGGTTCGAAATTTTGTGGAGGGGCTAGAGTACATGAGATCTCCAAAACTCAGAATCGTTTGGAGAAAATCCACCCGGATGAGTATTTATTAAAAAAAATAATATTTTTAATGGGTTCCTAAGTCTAAACTTAGGAAAATAAAAATCTTAATGGGTATTAATAAGAATATGGATGAGAAACTTCTATGTGACGCGGATCGAGTTTGTTTTAATCTTAGCTATTGATTAAGGAATTAATCTCGGCCATTGATTCTTAAACAGGAAAAGTATAAGAGGAGGCTTGAGGGTCAGTTGGAGATACACTTGAGAGATCAGTCAGTTCGATTTTTTTGTGCCATGGTTTGTTGAGAAAATCGAATAGGTGATCTGAGTTGCAGTGAGAGGGGAATTTAGGTAGAGGGACTTCAGTCTAAGGTCGAGAATACATAACAGATAGGCAGAGCAGCACCAGAGAGACAACGAAAAGGGAGAGCTCCGACGGAGTGTCGCAGTGACGCAGAGGGAGAGTTCTAATGCAGTGACATAGTGGAGGCTAAGTGGTCTCAGTGACACAACTCCTAGAGGAGGTGACACAGTTCCAACACAGATCTTGGAGTAGCCATCATTGCCCAACACTGGGAACAACGTAGACACCTATGGGGTTTTTTCATTTGTCTTTGGATAAGGTACTTCTATTGGGTTTATTCTCTGTTGGGTGAGTCGGATTTGGCACCCTAGTTGTATTCAAAAATCTACTTAATAATACAAATCCTCTATATGTTGCACCAGTTTTCCTGAATTGGGTTTTTCCAGGGATGATTGTCCAAAAATAACAATGTCCCTTGTGTATTTGTCTCTTTTCATTTCAATTCATGATTTGTATGTATGTCTAGTTTGCAATAGTGTTTTCATCGCTATTTAAATAATTAAATAACTTGTTGAATGTAAAAACAAGTAGGAGATGGTAAACTAGTGATTGTAGTAGGATTTCTGATGTGTAGATTCAGAATTTTTCACACTGGAAATCTGCACAATTTTCACTGCCAGTGCCTCCTGCTGCCCGCACTGCCTTCCTCGGAAAAATTGCACAGTTCTGCCTCCCAGCTTAGCCAGATCTCACAGATGTCACATGGTGTCTCGAACTTCTCAACCCATCCTCTCAGTGACCTTTGCGCAGTTTTTATCAACAGTGTCCAAGAGCCTCACATCCCAACTTGACATGTGCTCTGCATTGTTTCAGAGCCTTGTCCTCTCTCCTGGTCACTTGCACCTAGAAATTAAAGACAATGCATCATGGTAGACTAGGGGATTTATAGATTTCATTTCATCTCGTCATGAGTGATTGCAAAAATAATTACTTGGATGAGACATGGCACGATGACGAATGGGATGAACAAGGAGTGCATGCTAGAAGGCTTTCTCGCGGTTGGACGAACACACGAAGCATACCAAGTAGCAAGTGAATGAGACATGTGCACATGCATGAACCATCAAGAAAACACCAAGACCATTGAAGACTCCAAGCACTTTTCCATGCAGAGGTGAAGCTATTGTACACCATGGGCACACTCATCACTCAGCAGCACAATAGCTAACACGAACAACACAACTAACATGTGCATACCAGAAGTGTCATGTCAAGTTGTGTCATCAGTAGCCTCAGCCACATCACTATTTTGGGTCATACTTGTGTAATCAATGTAGTGTAACGTGGAAGTCCAAGAGACCCACAGATGAAGTCAAAGATTCATGTAAGTCAAACAATCATGAGGGAAGTCGAAGAGTCACAAGGGTCAGTTTCACCCTTGGTTATATATACCCCTCATTTGTACATGCAAAGGAATTTTCACCTTGGCTCCTCCCACATAGCCTTGAGAGTCTATAGTCTTTTCTTTGAGGAGCGAGCAGTGGCTCCAGTGCCTCACTATCGTGGTTAGTGATGTATGGTGTACAGATGTGTCTAGGAACTTTCACTTAATTCAGAAGCCTGTTAACAGGTCAACACGTTTTCACACATGTATTATATTAGTTTGTAAGACTATTCTTTGAATGCTTGTAATGCATGTTGCTTTAACTTGTACTAAGATAGTTGAACTATTTTGGTTGTTTTAGTGCATATGTTGTTGGAAATCTGTTGTATCAGTTGTTATCGCTATCTCACCCATGTGGAATACTCCGCCGGACACTCGACAAACTCATTCTTGTAAACTTGTTATAACGACCGTCACACTCGTGTGGACTACTCCGTTGGGTGTTGTATGTGCTATCTATTCACCTTTGTGTTTGTGACTGCTGCATCCGACTAGACTACTTTGCCAGAAGTTGCGTAGACCTTGTTGTGTTGTGTGTCTCTAACAGAGTTGGGACTATTCCCTTTCGACTTGAGACTCACTCTCACCCTCTCCCTCTATAGTGAAAGAAACTAGACACAAGTTACATTAAGCACTCACGAGGCACACGAACCTCGTTGTTTGGAGACTAAGTATACCACTCTCATGTGTTGACAAGAAAGAGCTAAGGCATATATTTAAGATAATGGCACCAAACCATCATACCAGATGGGACTCCTACACCAAACGATGTGAGGTCTAGTTGGGAATTCATATTGGGGAGAACCCTTGAATTTTGGCGGGTTCAACACCATCAACAGTAAGTTACACGATTCTTTGTGGATTACATTGTTATAACAATCCCCGGTTGATTTTCTACGTAAATAAAATAATACCAAGGTCACGGGACACATATTCCAAGCTGAATGTTGGACAAAACATAGTGATTACTATCACTTGTGATTAATTAATGGATATGGAAATTGGAAAAGGCATTGACAAATTCAAAGTGGTAATAATTGGAATTTTATTTATTAAATAAAGACAAATAGGAGAAAAGGGAGATGAAGGGTCACAAATTTGCATGAGGAGGAAATTGAAGGAAAAATGAAGAAAATAGAAGCCTCAATGATAAAAAGGCTTTTGAGGATCAGTTCAAAACCTTTTGCTAGTTTAGTTTTAGAGCTGTATTATAGTCACTCATTCTCTCGTACTCTTGCACACTTAGATCATTCTTGGAGCACTCTACTATTCACTTAGATTTGGAGAAAGAAGGCAAAGGAAAATAGGAAAGTGCAAGGGAATATGTGGATCAACAACTACAACTAGATTGCTTTGCAAGTAATAGGATGCTTGCGTGATTTCCTTGCTGATTTATGGATGCATGGTATATGTGTGTGATTCTTTGGTTATGTGTTGTCATCGGCTTAGATGATTTCTTGGATTGACTATGGTTTTAGCTTGATTTTCCATTTCTTGGATATTCATGGTGTTGTGGGTTTTCCACTTCATTGTTTTCTAATTGGTGCTCATAATTCCTTATGGTTATGGGTTGGAACAAACACTTTGGAAGCCCTGGAACAACTTGGGTTGAGTTGCTAGTCTTGGATCCTAGGTTGGGAAAAATGCTCTGGAGACCTTGGTGGGTTGAGTTACTAGTCCCTAGAGCCCGGTTGGACAAATGATCTAGAGCCCTGGAAGGTCGTGGGTTGAATTACTAGTTCTTGGAGCCCTGGAATGTCGTGGGTTGAATTACTAGTTCCTGGAAGCTTGGATAGTTTGGGTAGAGACCAATCTAGTTGGTTCTAGTGATGTTCGACCGTGAGGTGGAATCATTGGTTGAGAATTGAGGTGGTTTATGGTTTTGACTCTTGAACCCCCGGTTTGGTTTTGTTTGGTTTATTCCATGAGATCCCATATTCATGCTTGGAATATAGCGTGGGGGTGATTGGATAAAAGAAATAATTGGGTCAGCCCAATCTATGGTCAGGTGGTACGTGGAAATCCCTAACTTGGTTCATATTTTCATATGTTAATAAGAGTTATTATTCTATTGTGATTCATGTATATTTGTAGAGATTATGCTGGCAATATTATGCATGAGTTGCCATGGTTTATATGTTGGTTATTTTCTAGTTATATGATGTTCATATGACGCATATCATCTATGGCTCGTGTCTTGAATTGTTTAGCCATTGATCAATTGATGAATGTATGGAATAATAAGTATTGTTGTAGCTATGTGGAGAGGGTATATGGCCTTCTTGGTGATTCTCACATGAATATCAAACTTTTATGATAAAAAATGCATTCATGACCTATAGCTTACATGTTTTCCATGTGTTCAATGAAATGCCTAGTATGTTATGGGTAGTCTAGGTCAAGTCTTTTATTCAAGTTTGAATCTTTAGCTTTGTTTTCATGTCAATAATGATTTTGAGAAGTCTCAGATAGTTATGGGAAATGTTCTAGAGGCTGATCTGGAATTATGGATCAGATCTCGGGACTACACCCTTTGAACTAGACATTTTGGGTCACAACCACACTTAGGCAATGTTGTGCATGTGGTTGAAGGCCTATAACTGCACGAAGGCCTTATCATGCATATGGTTGGGGGTTAAGTTGTGAGAAAAGGAGCCCCAACTCAGGGTTTGGTCACCTGGGGTGGTTCTCTGGCCCCTGAGGGTCTTATAGCCTTGAGGGATGTAGTGAGTTGTCAGTTCATGGTTAGTTGTAGGCCCCACTTCCTTAATTGGAGCCTTGGAGGTTGGGTCATGTCATAGTAACTCTTCCTCTCATGTTTACCTTGATAGGATGGTGAAATTAGGTAAATGTGGGAGGGGTGGTTACAAATTGGTATTAGATCTCCCAGATTTAAACACATGCACTTGATGGACAATATGTGTTTTTCATTCATGCATGTAACTTGTTTATGTGTTCGTTATGCAAGCATTGTGATGGTCATTGTTGTAGTAGTGTCGTCCTATAGAGGTTGATGATGTTGATGTTGTGACAATTTATTTGTTGATTTAATTATATATACATATGTTATGCTAATCCAGATTGACTATGCAGACGAGATACCCTCCCTTGAACTTCACTGAGGTATGTTGATTATGTTTATATTGGTTTGCTTAACTTGGTATGTTTGTAGGAAGTAGAAGATCAATATGACTAGGAAAATGGTGGACTACATCTCACATGATTCTCCCTATGGATCATATGAACAACATGGCAATGAGTACTCCCTTGACATAACAGATACATTGAGAATCTTGAAAGCAGGGATAAGAATTTGTAAGGTGGATAATGATAGGATCATTCATTCATAAGAAATACTTGCTAGGGAATTGGAGAAGAAAAAGAAAGTTAATTAAGTCATCCTTCAAATTTTATCAGATTTGTAGAGACGAGGACACCCACTTATTAGTCATAGGCAGGAGGAAAGGACCAATGGGCATATGTCAACAAGTCTCAATCAAGATACATGTTTGACATGGATGACATAGTAAATCATGGTAGGTTATTGGATACACTTGAAAGGAGGGGTAATGACCGTGGGTTATATTCTAGTTTTGGTTCATAGAGACATCATCATCATCACCACCACCATATGTATTGGAGGGATGAAAAGCAGTACTTGGTAGAGGAGTTTAAGAGAGAAAAACCTGTTACATTTGATGGAGAAATTAATAAGTCGCAACATGTAGAAGCTTGGTTGCTTGGGATCAATAAGTTTTTTCATATTGCATGATTATTCAGAAAATATGAAGGTCAAGATAGCTACTTTCATTCTTAAATGAAAAAAATACATTTGGTGGGAAGATGTGTAGAATGTCAGAGGCATTCGAGAAGAGGAGCTGACTTGTAGTGAGTTTGAGAGAATTTTTAAGAAGAAGTATCTATATGAAAGATACTATGATGATAGGGAAAAGGAGTTCTCTGAGTTGAAGATGGGATCTATGAAATATGAGGAGTATACTAGCAAATTCTTGGAGTTGTTGAGATATGTGTCTTATCTTAAGGAGGCAGAAGCAAAGATTCAGAGATTCATCAGTGGGTTGTTAGTATCATTCAAATACAGGATTGAGTTTGATGAGCATAGATAGTTAGAGGAAGCCATCAGAAAGTTGAAGCCCTGTTATGAGAAACCGAAGCACAAGATTGAATCTAAGCAGAACTGGAAAGGTAATGAGAAGAATAAAGGAAAGTGGGTTAACAAGAGAGGAAAACCTTAGGATACATATGACAAGGAAAATCCAGGACCGTACAATAAATTCAATGCAATTGACAAAAGACAACGATTTCAATCCGAGGAGCAGAACAAGGGTGATGGTATCAAGACTTTGTAGTGTTGGATTTGTGGCAAGGATAATCGCATGAGAGATTGTCCTCAACATAAAGTTGGTAGAACTCAGATCTACAATGATCAAGAGGCATAGACAATTGGGGATGTTGGATAAAGTATTCCTCAGATTTATGCAACATTAGATAATAGGCAGGTTGATCATCAGGCACCTATTATCAAGATGGAAGGTAAGATTTGTGATCGAGTTATTTCTATTTTGATTGACCCTGTATCTAACTATAGTTATATCAGTTCTGACCTGGTGGATAAGTGTTTCTTGAATAAAGAAATGCATGTAGAGTCTTGGTTGGTGCAAGTGGCTATAGGTACCAAAAAAAGAGTTCATCATTGGGTGAGATCTTGTTCATTTGAGCTGAATGGTATGCCTACATCAACACATCTAAATGTGCTTCCATTCAGATTGTACAATATGTTTTTGGGCATGGATTGGTTATACATTCACAAGCCTAAGGTGGATTACTATGATAAGGTTATTGAGTGCTTGGATGATGACAGAGAGAAGAGTATCCTACAGCGTAAGAAGAAGCCTACATCAGTGAGAATGGTTACAACTATACAGGCAAATCATAGTAGCAGGAAAGGATGTGTATTGTTTGTAGTTCATATTTCCAATGATAAAGGTAAGGATGTTGAGGATGCGTAAGTCTTGAAGAGGTATTTGGTTTTGCAGTAGTTTCAGGCTGTATTTCCAGTATATATCTCAAAATTACTGCCTCATAGGGAAATGTACTTTTCTATTGAGTTGATGTCAGGAGTAGCACTAGCATCAAAGGAACGTACAGGATAAGAACTAAATAGTTAATGGAATTGAAGTTGTAACTTAAGGAAATTCTTGACAAGGGATACATTAGGCCAAGTGTGTCACCTTTGGGTGCACCAGTTTTGTTTGTGAAGAAGAAATATGGTACTCTCAGGTTGTGTATTAATTATAGGCAATTGAACAAGATGATGATTAAGAACATGTACCCTATGTTGCGAATTTATGACTTGTTTGATTAGTTGAAGGAAGCAATAGTGTTCTTGAAGATTGATTTGAGATCAGGCATCAAAGAATAGGACATATAGGAGACTGCTTTCTAAACCAAGTATGGGCATTATGGTTTTGTTGTGGTTGGTTTTGGTTTGACTAATGCTCCATTGACTTTCATGCGTTTCATGAATAATGTGTCGTATCCTTATCTGGACAAGTTTATGATATTATTCACTGATAACATATTAATATATTCTAAGAATGAGAAAGAGTATGTAAAACATCAGCAACATTGTTAAGGATATTGAGAGAGCATCAGTTGTATGTCAAACTCAGTAAGTGAAAAAAAATTCAGACATAAGTTCATTACTTGGGGCATGTGGTTTCCAAGGAAGGTATAGTAGTGGACCAAAAAAAATCAGAGCTATCATGGAGTGGGAAATTCCTAGGAATGTGCTTGGGGTCATATCATTTATGGGATTATAAGGTTACTAGAGGAGATTCATTAGGAACTTCTCACGGATTTCCTATCCTATTATACATTTCCAACGAAAAGGGAAGAAGTGTGAATGGACAGAGGAATATGCAACTAGTTTTGAGAATTTGAAGCAGTTGCTTACAAATGCTCTGGTCTTGAAGATTGCAAATCCAAACAAAGAGTTTGTGGTATGTATATATGCTTGCAAGAGAGGAATTGGTGGAGTCATCATGCAAGAAGGACATGTAGTATGTTATGAATCAAGGAAATTGAATGAGTAAGAGTAGAGTTATGTTACTCACAACCTTGAGTTGGCATCAATAATCCATGCATTAAAGACGTGGAGATATTATTTTCTTGGCATGAGATTCATTTTGATGGGTGTTCATAATGGGCTGAGGTACTTATTTAACCAACCTAATATGAATGTTAGGCAAGCTAGGTGTTGGCTACGCTCAATGAGTCTAACTTCGAGATCAGGTACATTAAGGGTAAAGAGAACATGGTTGCAGATGCTCTTAGCAGAAGAGTGTAGGTAAAACACATTGCAACTTTGAGTTCATATGGGACAGACTTGCAATAGTGGATCTTGCAAGCATGACAATATAATGAGAGGTACCAACAACTTAAGCACATGTTACAACAACAGGGTATAGGTGTACATGATGTGTATTATCATCTCATGACAGATTGTTTGGTTAGATTTAGGGACAAGATCTATGTGTCAGAGAGCAACGAGCTCAAGAAGCTTATCTTGAGGGAATTTCATGTCAATTTGTATTTAGGTCACTCAAAATATCAAAATACATTGATAATGGTTAAGAAGTTTCACCATTGGCCAAATTTGAAGAAGGAGGGGCCTGATCTTGTTGCAAGATGTTTGGATTTCCGATAGGTAAAAGTAGAGTGTAAGCATTCAGGTTGTTTATTGCAACCAATTTCGATTACATAGTGGAAATGGGAGGTCATTTCCATGTAATTCATTATAGGTTTGTCTAGGACATCTAGACAACATGATTCTATTATGGTTGTGGTTGATAGGTTGACTAAGGTATCTCACTTCATTCCAGTGAAGTCTACGAATTCAGCCAGTGAGGTAGCTCATGTATTCATCAGGGAGATAGTGAGGTTACATGGTATTCCTAGGAAGATTGTGTCAGACAGAGATACCAAGTTCACTTCCAGGTTTTGGAAGGAGTTGTTTGTAGGTTTACGGATAGAGTTAACCTTTAGTAAAATTTATCATTAGTAGACAGATGTATAGATAGAGAGGGTCAATAGGATTCTTGAGGACATGTTGAGGATGTATGTCATGCATCAACAACATAAGTGGGAAGAGTATCTTACACTGGTGGAGTTTGTGTATAACAATGGGTATCATGAATCTTTGAAGATGAGTATGTTTGAGGCACTTTATGGGCAGAGTTGTAATACTCCCATAGGTTGGAGTGATCCAGCGAACATGTTATTGATTGGACTAGATATGTTGGCAGAGATGGAACTTGAAATGTAGGTTATCAAGAAGAATCTAAAGGCAACACATGATAGGCAAAAGAGTTATACAAATTCGCACAGGGTATTTAAGGTGTTTTAGGTTGGGGAACATGTGTACTTGCGCATCACTCCCAAGAAGAGATCCTTGAGGATTTGATCATATGCCAAGCTAGCACCTCGGTATTGTGGGCCTTTGGATATCCTTGAGAGGATTGTACTAGTGGCCTATCGACTTGAACTACCCGTGACAGTGAAATTCCATGATGTTTTCCATGTGTCATTGCTTAAAAGATATGCAAAGGATGTTGATCACGTGATAGGTCAGAACCTCAATGCATTTTGCAGCAAAATATGCTCATGCTTCAGAATCGAGCAATCAAGAAAGTTAAAGTGAAGTGGAAGGACATTGGGTTCGATGAAGCTACATGGGAGATGGTTGATCAGATGTGGGCTATGTATCCTTCTTTATTTTCTGGTTTAGAGGATGTATTCTAATATATGTTTTGATGTTGTGGTTTGGTTATGTCTATACGTATGCATATCTATGCAAATACTACATCGAGTTGTGTTATAAAGCTCCAATAAGCAGTGTGGTGTTCATGCTATGAGGGTCATGATCTCATCAATATGTTATGATGTAAATGCTACATCGAGTTGTGTTATAAAGCTCCATGGGAAGCATGTGTTTTGTTGGTTTATAAGTGCCATTGAACACCAAGGACAATTTTCCCCTAAGGGGGAGGGGTTTGTAACAACCCGCGATTGATTTTCTATGTAAATAAAATAAGACCATGGTTATGGGACACGTATTCCAAGTTGAATGTTGGGAAAAACATAGTGTTGGGTATCACTTGTGACTAATTAATGCCTATGGAAATTGGCAAATGCATTAACAAAGGCATTGACAAAGGCATTGACAAAGGAAAAGTGGCAATAATTGGAATTTTATTTATGAAATAAAGGAAAATAGGAGAAAAGGAGATGAAGGGCCACAAATTTGAATGAGGAGGAAATTGAAGGAAAATTAGGAAAATATAGGCCTCAATGATAAAAAGGCTTCTGAGGATTAGTTCACAACCTTTTGTGAGTTCAATTTTGGAGCTCTCTTCTATTCACTCATTCTCTCATACTCTTCGTTAGAATATTCGAACACATAAGAAATAATTAAGTATAACTTGGTCTAGTGTATAGTTAGGTAAAGTGTGTTTCTTCAGTATGTACATTTTGTAACTTACAATCCGACGATCACGATATGTTATAGACATGAAGTGATCCGACAATTCATTCTCTTCTCAATATTACCGACACTTGATCCATGGCTTAACACCCGATTAGTCCATGATCTCTATTTAAAGAGCATGAAGGGTCATTTGTTAGGTGACCGTTCATGAGAGAAGCTTATGTAAACAAAAATTCTTTTACATTAATAAATTGCCTGAAGTGGTTGTGTTGGCTAAGGTTGTGGACTGTTTCCCTCATTGAAGGTTTTAACCACATCAAGAATACTGGTGTACTAATCTATGATCTGTTTGTGAGTGGTGTCCTTTGGTGTTCTATCTAAGGAACTGATCCTATAAATTCCTACACTCTTTCACACTTAGAGCATTCTTGGAGCATGGTTGGAGCACTGTAGTATTCACTTGGATTTGGAGAAAGAAGGTAAAGGAAAACATAAGGGAATAGGTGGATCAAAACTATAACTGGATTGATTTGCAGGTAACAGGTTGCATTTGTGATTTTCTTATTGATTTATGGATGCATGGTATATGCATGTGATTTTCTGGTTATGTGTTGTCATTGGCTTGGAGGATTGTCTGGATTGACAGTTGTTTTAGCCTTGCTTTTCTATTTCCTAGATAACCATGGTGTAGTGGGTTTTCCACTTGATTGTTTTCTAATTGGTGCTCATAATTTCTTATAGTTGTGGGTTGGAACAAATTCTTTAGAATCCCTAGAACAACTTGGGTTGACTTACTAGTCCTACATCCTAGGTTGGGACAAACACTATGGAGCCCTTGGTGGGTTGTATTGCTAGTCCTTAAAGTCGAGTTGGAAAAATCCTCTAGAGCCCTAGAAGGTTGTGGGTTGAGTTACTAGTTCTTGGAGCCCTAGAAAACTTGGGTAGAGATCGATCTGGTTGGGGTTAGTGATGTTTGGCCGTGAGGTGGAACCAATGGTTGAGGGTTGAGGTGGTTTGATCTATGGAATCCTTGGTTTGGTTTATTCCATGAGATCCCACATTCATGCTTGAAATATGGTGTGGGGGTAATTGACAAAAAGAAATATTTGGTTCAACCCAATCTATGGTCGGGTGGTACGTGGAAGTCCTCGACTTGGTTGGTATTTTCATATGTTAATAAGATTTATTCTTCTACTACGATTCATGTATATTTGTAGAGATTATGTTGGCGATATTATGACTAAGTTTCCATGGTTTATATGTTGGTTATTGTCTATTTATAGGTTGTTAATATGATGTGTATCCTCTATGGCTCTTGTCATGAATGTAGATAATCATGTAGATTCACAAGCTCATGTAATCTACTAAAACAAGAGACAATAATCTACTTCTACTCTTTACAGTGGAAGCACATAAAGATCGAGCAAAACAATAATCAATAAGAGGAAGAACATCAATGGCACATAACACAATAAATATCTGGGGAAAGCCACAACTCAAAACCCCACTATTTGCATTGCATTAGTCATAAAATCAAGATGATATTAAAATGCTTGTTATCACAAGAACAATCCCAGTACTCATTAGAATCAATCTCCAACTCATAATCAAACTCTTGGCCAACACTTATCCAATTCTCCTGCTCTTCAAGTCCCTATTTCCTTGTGCAATTCCTATGGCTGATTAGCCCATCTTAAAGGGAAACCAGTGCATCCAAAAATGTGCAATCCCTTCAAGGTTTAGTTCCTGATTGCATGCATGATCTATACAACTCAGTAAATCATACAACTGATAGGACACTGTCCTTGCACTCTAGTCTCAACTGGGTCTTTCTCAGAATCGACATGCATGAGCTTTTAATGAGGGAATATCTAGTTAACTGGAGTAGAACTAGTTAATGCATTAGTGCACCAACTGACTGTTAACTCACTATTAGTTCCTCAAATAGTTTGGAACTAATTTAACTTAACTTAACTTAGTACACTGAATTATCTAATTACAACTCACAATTAACTCATCATGGACCCATATAATATAAGAGAGAACATATGCATGACTTCAGAAAGACTTCCAACTCAAAATTCCTAAGATGATTAAGTTAATTAAACTTAATTAACTATTTCCAAGTTTCTATGAGAATAAATTTCGATTTTAATTCTCAGTTTAATTCAAGGACAAATTAAACTAGAATTTCTAGATTCTATTTTTAACATTTCTTGTTGTTATTTTTTTTCACTTCCTCTCAAAAAGAAAGTAATTCAACTCGATCCCGATCCTGAACCTTTGGAATGTTCAGCATGCAACACTTCTCTCTAGTGTTATTGCTACAACAACTCCAAAAATAAAAAAAACATCCAACCAGAATCAGAATGATACCTATGTCATCAAAGTCTCTGACTATCATTACCTCCGTCGACTAAAAACTCTGTGCTTTTGTTGACTATGCCTTTTTGCACTGTTGTCAACCCTTCTCTGCGCTTCTTCAGTATCTGACTGCTCTAGCCTCTTCACTCTGATATCTGACTGCATCAATCCCACTAATTCCTCCCGCTACTATGTACTTTAGGCTCCCGTATCAAGGTATGATCCATGAGATAAAACCTCTCAATCAACCCTGCCCAATTTCAGCCATCTTGGGACTATCACTTCACCTCACCCCACCTCACACATAGATGTATGGATGCATGTGATCCCTTTATGCTTTGCTTGAGGTCTTTCTCCTCAAAATCACTAAAGAGATCTATATTCCTCGTCATATGGAATGAGGCACCATAGTCAAGATACCACACGCCTCCCATGAGAGTGCTGGCCATGCATGCAATGAGAGTGAAATCAAGTTCGAATTGTGAAGCTAGAGATTACCTGCTGCCGCTACTGTTGGTCCTTCTTGCTCACTTTCTTCTATGGGAAGTTCTTGGCATAGTGCCTATGCTGGTGACAGTGAAAACACTTGACTTTCGTCAAGTCCATCTTCTTTCCACCCTCCACACCTTGGGACATCTTTCCCTTGGCCTTCTTTTCCTTACTCGCTAAGGCAAAATCCTCTTCCACTTCCTTAGAAGAGGTCCCATCTTTGGTGTTCCTCCTGATCTCCCCCTGCATCAAATCTGACCACAGTCGTTCTCAATTTGGAAACTTCTCTTGACCATTGGCCGAGTCCTGATAACTATGCCAACTCTTTGGGAGTCCTAGAAGAGTAAGACTCACCATATCATCCTCGGAAATTGTTATTCTAACACTTCCACGTTCATCACGACATTGAGTGAACTTGGTCAAGTAATTTGGAATTGACTCGCTCACCTCCATCTTGATTTTTCGAAGTTTATCTTTTAGTGCCAACTTCCTTTGGTCATCGTTGTTCTGAAAAATTTCCTTCAATGCTTTCCACATAGCATGCAGAGTTTCCTTACCATAGAGACTCGAGACAATCTGGTCTCGAACTCCCTCAAGGATTATCCACCTCGCCCTTGCCATACACTTCTTCCATTCTGCCAGATTCTGAGCATCTAATGCTGATGGCTTAGGAATCTCCTGATCAATGAATTCCTTCAAGCCAGTATCTTCCAACATAGCCTCCATCCTGTCCTTCCAAGCTATATAATTAAATTTGCCATCCAAGGCATACTCGAGCCGCAAAACGTAGAACTCCATTTGCCAATCCTGAAGTATGAAATGCAAATTCGAATTTCACCTATAACCCTAAACTCAAAACTTTGAAAACTCCTCTAGTATATTGTTCTCATCTCTAATACCATGTAGATAATCCTGTAGATTCACAAGCTCATGTAATTTACTAAAACAAGAGACAAGAATCTACTTGTACTCTTTATAGCGGAAGCACATAAAGATTAGGCAAAACAATAATGGATGAGAGGAAGAACATCAATGGCACATAACATAATAAATATCCGGGGAAAGCCACAACTCAAAATCCCACTATCTGTATTGCATTAATCAGAAAATCAAGATGAGATTACAATGCTTGTTCTCACAAGAACAATCCTAATACTCAGTAAAATCAATCTCTAACTCACAAGCAAACTCTTGGCCAACACTTAGCCAATTCTCCTGCTCTCCAAGTCCCTATTTCCTTGCGCAACTCCTATGGCTGATTAGCCCATCTTAAAGGGAAACTAGTGCATCCAAAATTGTGCAATCCCTTCAAGGTTCAGTTCTTGATTGCATGCATGATCTATACAACTTAGTAAATCATACAATTGATATTACATTGTCCCTACACTCTAGTGTCAACTGGGTTTTTCTTAGAATCGACATGCATGAGATTCTGATGAGGGAATCTTCAGTAAACTGGAGTAGCACTAGTTAATGCATTAGTGCACCAACTGAATATTAACTCACTATTAGTTCCTCAAACAAATTGGAACTAATTTAACTTAACTCAGTAAACTAAGTTATCTAATTAGAACTCACAATTAACTCAACCTGGACCCCAATAATATAGGGAGAACATATGCATGATTTCAGAAAGACTTCCAACTTGAAATTCCTAAGCTAATTAAGTTAACTTAATTAACTATTTACAAGTTGCTATGAGAATAGAATTCAATTTTAATTCTTAGTTTAATTCAAGGACAAATCGAACTAGAATTTATGGATTCTATTTTTAACATTTCTTGTTGCTATTTTCAACATTATTTAGCTATTAATCGGTTGATCAATGTATGGACTAATAAGTGTTGTTACAACTACGTGGAGAGGGCATAACGCCTTCTTGGTGATTCTTAGATGAATCTCTTACTTTTATAATGAAATACACATCATGACCTATAGCTTACACATTTGCCATGTGTTTGACAAAATGCCTAGTATGTTTTGGTCAGTCTAGGTCAAGTTTTTTATTTGAGTCTGAATGTTTAGCTTTGTTTTCAGGTCAATAATGATTTTGAGAAGTCTCAAGCAATTCTGGATAGTGGTTTGGAGGATGACCTAGAATTACGGCTTAGATCTCAGGACTGCACCCTCTGAACTGGACATTTTGGGTCACAACTAAACTCAATCAGTGTTGTGCATGCGGTTGGAGGCCTATAACCGCATGGAGGCCTTGTCATGCATGCGATTGGAGGCCTTGTCATGCATGTGGTTGGGGGTTAAGTTGTGAGAAAAGGAGCCCCAACTTAGGGTTTGGTTACCAGGGGTGGTTCTCTGGCCCCTGAGGGATGTTGTGAGTTGTTAGTTTGTGGTTGGTTGTAGGTCCCTGCTTTGTTAACTGGGCCTTAGAGGTCGGTTCATGTCATAGTAACTCTTTCTTTCAAGTTTGCCCTGGTAGGCCGATGAAATTGAGTAAATGTGGGAGGGGTGGCTACAAGTTGGTATTGTAGCTCATAGGTTTAAATACTTGGACTAGATGGAAGGATGTGTTTGTCATTCATGCATGTTAGTTGTCTATGTGTTCGTTATGCATGCATTGTGATGGTCATTGTTGCAGTAGTGTAGTCATGTAGAGGTTGATGATGTTGATGTTGAGATAGTTGATATGTTGATTTCATTATATATACATATGTTGTGCTAATACGGATTGACTGTGCAGATGAGATAGCCTCCCCTAAACTTAACTGAGGTACGTTGATTATGTTTATATTGGTTTATATGACATGGCATATTTGCAGGAAGTAGAAGATCAAGATGACTAGCAAAATGGCGGACTATAGTTCATGTGATTCCCCCTACAGATAAGATTTACAACATGACAATGATTACTCCCCTAACATATCAGATAAATTGAGAAGTTTGAAAGCAAAGATCAGAATTTGTAAGGCAAACTATGATAAGATCATTTAGTCACAGGAAATACTTACCAGGGCACAAGAGAAGTAAGAGAAAGTTAATGCAGACATCCTTTAGAGCTTATTAAATTTGTAGAGATAGGGATAATCATGAATCAATTATGGGCAAGAGGAAAGGACCAATGGGGCATATGGCATTGAGTGTCAATCATAATACATGTTTGATAGGGATGACACAATCAAATATGGTATTTTCTTAGATAAACCTGACAGGAGGGGTAATGATTGTGGGTTCTATTCTAGTTCTGGTTTAGAGAGACATCATCATCATCATCACCACCATCCATATAGGAGGAGTGAGAAGTAGTACTTTTCGTAGGAGTTCAAGAAAACAAATCCCCCTACATTTGATGGAGAAATGAAGAAGTCACAATTTGTAGAAGATTGGTTGCTTAGGATCAATAAGTTTTTCAGATTGCATGATTATTCAGAAAATATGAAGGCCATGATGCGTTTGTCTCTAGTAACATTCTAGTAACATTTTGCTGGATAATTAAATGGACTGGTTATTTCTCCATGGGTGTAGCTCAAATTGGGTGAACCATGTATATTTGTGTCTCTTTTGTTTTATGCTTTTTTGTGTTTGTTTTTTCTACAATATTTTATGTGTTCCATTGCTCTGTTATTTAATTTCTAACAGACAAATTGGATTATTCACCCAATTATCCTCCAA
The DNA here is from genome assembly GCA_000404065.3 of Pinus taeda. NCBI lineage: Eukaryota > Viridiplantae > Streptophyta > Pinopsida > Pinales > Pinaceae > Pinus > Pinus taeda. The sequence continues at coordinate 44,745 of APFE030277602.1, forward strand.
CATAAATGAACATGTTGGTTGAGATGACCTTGTACTGGCTGGTAGAATAATATATTGTATTACTTGTCATCGTATTAATGAATAGATTGACATGTAAAAGTGAGATCGGATGTTGATTGGTCATGGGGTCAAATCACCACACCCTCACTTTCGAAGGCAATTCACTCATAACAAAAGGATTTCATAAGCCTAATATAACAAGCCTCATCATGTAGCTCAATTGGCAACAGATTGATCGTATGTTGGCCAAGACCCAGGTTTAAGCCTCGAAAGATGTCAAGTTAGAACAAATAAATGGCTAGAATTGTGCCTGTTGTAGAAGCATTGCTGAGAAGTGACCATTCTGTAGAACACACCATGAAAAGGGCATTTTGTAGTATTTTTTTTTTTTTTCTATGGTTTTTAGGCTCATTCTTGAGCCAAATTAGATTTCAGAAGAAGCATGATGATTATGGTTCAATGATGAGTAGACTTGGAGGCATTGAAAGTCTTGATGACATTTTATTTATGTTTAGATTTGACGTTATATGTTTTGGAAGCTTATGAGTAGGTTGTAGTTGTATTTGGAGAACATGTTCCGAGAAGGGTTTCATGTGACTAGATTGAAAATTAGACTCGAAGAGAGTTTAGACAGGGTATGATAAGTTATTAACATTAGTATGACAACAACATATTGTTTAGTTTGAATATTTATATGGATCAAAGAAGTAGGTGGATCCAATTTGAAATATTTTGAAAAGAGGTCCATAAGAAGTTGACAAATGAGTTGGGTGCCTCCAGTGAGGTTGGTGCCTCAGCAGGTTGAAGCCTACAACAAGTTTGATCTTGGGTATCTCTGAGGTTGGTTCCTCAATCAGGTTGAAGCCTACGACAAGTTTAATCTTGCATATCTCTGAGGTTGGTTCCTCCATCGGGTTTGAGCCTAGAGCAATATTGAAGCTTGCTCATCTCTAAGGTTGGTGCCTCAATCAGGTTGTAACCTATCACAAGTAGCAACTTTCATATCTTGGGGGTGGGTCACTCCAATAGGTTTGTGCTTGCAAATATATGTAATGAATTGAAGAAGAAGAAGAATTTGTGGTTCTCTCCCATATGGGTTTCCACGTAAAAGCTTATGCCCTCTTATGTTGATGTGATAATGACTTATTGATGCGCTATTATATTTATTTATATGATACAATAGTTATGATACATTGCTACATAATTTCTCATTGATAAAAGTTTGTGAAATTGTTACCATACTGATTTACACCCCCCACCCCCAATGTGATTTTTGATCCAACAATACAGTATTGAGTAATGGCTAATGCAAGTCAAGGATTCTTATTATTTCACCAAATCCTTTTAGATTTTGGAATCTAATAGAAACGTTTGACCACCCTCTGACGTGATAGTGAAAGCGCCATTAAGATTGCCAAAGATCTAGTTCAACATCAATGTAGTAAATGCATTGAGCTACAAATACACTTCATTAAAAATTTCATTTATGATAAAGTTATATAAGTTCTCTTTTACCCTAGAAATGATCAAGTTACAAACATTTTCACAAATCTTCTACAAAGGAATTTTTTTTTCTAAACTTCAATCTATGTTAGTAATTCATGAAGTTATCATAAAGGGGGATGGGCTCTAATGCCTCCTTTCTTATCCTATTGTGAGACCTTCGTAAATCCTTCAATTGATCCCAAGTTGTTATTAGGGGGGGTGCTAATAGAGTTAGACACTTAATAGAGTTAAGTTCAACTTGGTCTAATAAGTCCATTAGGTAAAAGAGTGTTTCTTTAATGTGCATTAGTTACATTATAATTCATTTATCATGATATGTTCTAGACATAGAATGATATGACGAATCATATTCTCCACGATACTAATGACTATTTATTTTCATCTTAGCGCTTGATTGGTCCATGATCTCTATTTAAAGAGTGCAGAGATCGATTCCAATGATCAATTGTGAGAACTCTCTTTTGTAGAAAAATGTATTTTGCACTAATAAAATTGCCTTAGTGGCTATGTTAGTTGGGACCATGGAGTTTTCCCCTCTTAAAGTGTTTAAAGTGCACACAAATATTTGTGTTATGATCTTTAATCTAGTTGTGTGAGTAGTTACTGAAGTTGTTCTCTTGCGTCATATAGCCTTTTTTTTATAGAAGATAAACTTAGGCTTAAATCAAAACTTAACAAACATCGCCTGTATTCATGGTTTAATAAAAATATTAGTAATTAAACCATATCTCCTAGAATAAGCAAGAGATACCACATTCTCTCATACTAATTATTTGAGGCAATGGGCATAAAGGTCAACATGCTTTATCATGATATGTACAATAGGGTTATAAATGATATATATTGTACTTTCATTGCCACAATACATTAGAGTGTATTCACTGTGAGAAAGTCCCATATCAACTATTAGTTTGCAAATCCAAATGATGTTAATTATAACTATTGCCCCTTCAAGGGTAACTACTTGGGGAAACCTCTTGAGGGGTGAATGTTTCCACTTGTATGAGGTCTCTTACTCATATCATCTTATTCAAACCTGTTCTTCATTTCTCCTTCAAATATATGATTATATTGCCTCACATCACTTCTTAGTTCTATCATATGCCATAGCCATGGTATACAACTCTTTTTTCCTACACCTCAGATGACACATGCACTTGTCGAGGGTACATCATACTTTCACGCACATGGTTATGGTACTTTGGTTTAGTTTCCTTTACTTCGTTCGATGTGTTATGTTCTCGTGTATGGACCTAATACTTGGACATGGTGTTATAACTTTTGTTAACAATTAGAAGTTCAAATACTTATTGTGTAACACTTTTGAATCTCACAAGGACATAAGAGATAGTCGAAAATGTAACCTTGGGCTTATAGTCTTGATAATCTATAACCATATTGAGATATGTAGGTTTTAACCATGTATAGAAATAACCTGCAAACAAATTATTAAAATAGAAGAATATACAATGGCGAGAATATAAAACAAAAATACATAGATATTTTCCCCTGGATCTTGAAATTAAGACTACCAGATTGATTTGTCATTATATTCCTTTCACTACTACACTACATATATATACATGTTCAAAAATTCATAAACCCTAATACACTAACCCTAGATTAGAACATAACCATAGTTCTCTTGACCGAATCTACAAAATACCATGGGTAGAAAACCATCATGCCCAAAACCATGTGCAAACCCCATGCACAAAACCATGGGTAGGTTTTCCCACCATTTGTGGTTCACCCCTATTGGCTTGAGGGGGCCTAACCCAGGTTCAATGTTAGTTAGCCAAACAAATCCCTACACTACTGGCCCTTTCGGCATCAACACGCGGAGCGCAGACTTAAGTCTCACATGAAGCAGTATGGGGGGATGCTGGAACCAAGTTTCTGCACCCAGAGATGGTTGTGATGTTACTTTAATTAGGCTATACTTGCCTTCATGCAGTTTGCTTATCCCTTTAGTACCTTTGCGAAAGGGTACAATTGGCTTTCGCATAGACCTAACTTGCGACTCAGGGACTTTTGCACTGCTAGGGCGGTGAACTGCGATATCTCCCAAACTAGGCCAAGTGTCTTACTTATCTTATTAACCGATCTTAGTTAGCTTCGCGTAAATAGATGTTCTTACTTGAGTTCACTTAACCAACACATTTACATACATTCGCACATCATATAAGCATTATAAGTGAAATTCATACCTAACATAACAAGATGCATAAACAGGAAATAAAGACGTAGAAATTGTAGAATACTTCTCTTTATTGAATTCCAGACGATTACAGACTCAACCCACCCTGCGCACTCAGCTGTAGGGGTCTGCGCACTTGGCTGCGGACTTCTACCCTAGGCCTCTGCACACTCAGCTGCATAGCCTCTACCTATGCTACGACCCAAACTTAGACTTCTACCTCAGAGCTATCTCTCATACATCATATCTTTGTGTGTCTATCTTCTATTCTTGCTATCAAACTACTTAGAGCTTAGCTCTATTTATACAATCCCATGGTCTGCAGACTAGGGGTAGATCTTTTACAACTGACATTACATTTCCAAAATAAGGGCGGACAACCCTATGACACATTAACACCTACGCGCTTTGCGACCACAAAATGCGAAGTCTTTACACTTGGATTACAAAATTTGACCAAAATATGGGCTTTTAGCCCCAAAACTACCCTTGGGGGATCTCGCGCCCAACAGGCCCCAAACAAAAACATCGTGACTTGCTCTCGAGTCACTCTGCAGGCACGAAGATCTTAGCGCGAAGACCTCCTAGCTCCATTTGGATGACCGCAACCTCGACAACACACTTAGCGACTGCCTGCTGGACTTCTTCCACTCTTTGCTCGGTGATTGTCGTTGAACTGCCACCCTGAATCTTCTGCTGAGTTACTTAGAGTGTCACGAGCTTTCCTTCAATGGAAGTTGTGATCGTATATGCCTTGTTTATCCATGGCTGTAGGCGAGATTTTAGGACTGCTTCTTTGTGTTAAGCGACATCCACCTGTTCCTTAAGAGCCTTTACCTCCTACATCCGTGCGAGCCTCTATGTAAGGATGACTGTCTGTGCGGTCCCTTTGACCTCATCATATCTTTGTTGTAGCTCCCACGACACTCTACATTCGGGTCCTCCTGAAGGGTGGTCAGGACCTCAACTGACTTTTCAAAAAGTCGTGTGTAGTTTGCTACTACACTATCGACCACCACTATTGTTGTTGTAACAACGGTGGCATGCTATTCCTTGAATTTCCGCAGAGTTGAAGGTTGAGCTCTCAACTGCAATTCTAAGATCTGCAGGTTCAGCTCTAGCTGAATCTTGGCCATCTTTGTCGGAGCGTCGCGCATCCATGTGGCCAACTTACAGACACACGCCTCAACTGGTTCTTCAGCCTGAATGTCCAACTCCGAGACCATTCAGTAGGCTTCCTCCACTACCTACATGATTTTCTTATTCTATTCCACTGCCTCATTATGCTGCAGGCCGAACTGCTCAATATTGATGCGTTTCTTGCTCCTCACCTACAGAGTGCGACTCTCCCGGGCCCTAAATTCCATGGTGACTCCATCCTACAAGAGGTGGATCGTCTCTCGAGGGAGTGCGACCATATTCAATCCCACCCCTTTCAGGCTTTTGACCGTGGGCCTGTCGACCTCATTTTTTGTAGTAAGTGCCCCATCTGGTAGTAGTATCCCATTGGTCACCCTTGTGCGCAACATCTGCGCGACAGCTGAAGTGCTAATTGCGAGGCTAATGGACACTGTGGTAGCTTGTGGAGTGTGAGCCTGCAACTCCTACAGCTCTGTCTGGAGAGCCGCTAATACCAATTGTTGCTGCTCTTCGAACTGTTGGAGGGCCTCCACGGTGACATCCCTCATCGTTTCTCGAATATCGTTCAAATCACCCTCAGTGAAGGCGATTAGGTCCAAGGATGTCTTTGAGGCCTTTGTTTTCTTCCATGACACTGCCTTCTCTTGCGGTCGTTGATGCTTGAGTTGGGTGGATGCCGTCTGTTGGTTCGCGCCACCTTGTTCTGTCGGCTCCTTTGTCTCTGCCCAGCCCTGGGCGAAGGTGACTTCTGTCCTTCGTGCTCTTCTCCTCCTGTCTCTTGCTATTCTGCCAATTTTGCGGCGTCGCGCGCTGCTTGGATCTTAGCCTTCGCTTCCTCTTTTCTGCGCCTCTCATCCAGCTACGCCATTCTGAGCTTTGTTTATTCCTTCTTACGCTACGCGACGAACTTGTTCGTTTCCACCGTGGAGCCTATTTCAGCGCGCCAATCCGGCAACCAAGACTCGAGGACTACAAAGATAACATCATTTGTTGTCAGGTAAGGTAATCTATGCCATGTATTCGTGGCATCCTTCTGCACCTTGATAAAGACATGTGGAAATCCGCTTTGAACTCTGCAAATATCCGCAAACTAGCGTATACTGTGGGCGAAAACTGCGGCTTACGATTGATCCCCATCCAGATACTCATCTCCATTAAGATCCAAAATATCTTGCTTTCTTTTATGCACTGCACGTCCTTGGTCGTCCACAGCGAAGCATACTTCGCTGCCTCTTGAAGGTCTGACACGACCGAAGGGAATTGGCTGTCTTTTGGTATCTCGTATGCCATCAGTATAATCGACAGCAATAGCCACGCATAGTGGAACGTCTTACCCTACCCCTGTGCCTTGTGACAGTTCACAAGGAATTTGCCTCATAGATAATTTTCCCAGTGGAACTAGACTCCTTCAGCGCATTGGGCTGCTAGTGCAATCATAGGCACGGGAACCTCATCCGTGTGACACTTCCGCATCACCTTCCGTGCTAATATTTGTGTTGCTACCTTAACTGCAGGGTTGTTAATGCTGGAGATGGCATATCCCCACTTCTTCTTCTCCAACTTGAATTTATTCTTCATAGCTTTAGCGAGGGCCAACTCACCACCTTTTCCTTTTGATATATTGGCTGGATCCTCCCTTGACTAAGGCAACCGTGTGATCTGATGGACCAAGTGGTTTGTGATGGGAATGGGCTTGTCCAACCACAAACACCCATCATGCACCAAGTAGAGCAGTTGCCTGATGACAAAGATGGTCACTAGGGCGCGGTGGTAATGCGGTACCCAGAGCAGGTCGAGCAGCCCTACTTTCTCTACACCCCTGAGCCATGTCCACAGCTCTAATTCGATCGTTCCAACAGTCGTGTCAATTAGTCGACGCATTAGTTGCTAAATGCGAGAATTTATCATGATCTCTGAGGTCCCAATATTCAGACTTTACTACAGGTACCCACCCTAAGTGCGACCCCTAAAAAACAATGTCATCCGGGAGCAATGGAGTTTGTAGGGAGCTCTTGCTCTCGTCTATGTCCTGTGGTACCTTGGCTTTGCCCTTGCGCAGAGGAACATATTATGGTCATTTGGTAATAGGGTCCACACCTTGGGCTTCAACTTCCATTTGCAAATCCTCGTTATCCTCCAGGATTTCTTCAGATTCTTCCTCATCTGCCTCCAGATTAATGGCCTTTCCATTTTCCTGCAAAGTGAGCTTGGTCCTCTATGGGTTTCTTGGTTAAATGCACACCGGTAGCATAGTCTGCTTATCCTTCTTTGGTCTCACTGTCCTAGATGATTTAGGGATTTTGACTACCATTTCGACACTCTCTGGGGCAACTTCTACTACCTCAATTTTCTGCATAGCTTTCGTGGCTGTCACCACTTCTGTGTCCATGGCTTCCGCAGGTGTCGACATCATTCTATTCAAGAGGTCTTGCATCTCCTTCAACAATCTCTCAAATGCTGAACTTGCTCTCAAAGCCTCAAAATTGACATGGTCCATACACACTTGATAGCGCGGCAACTGAATTTTCAAAATGCCAAGTGTTTTTTGCTGGACAACCACTTGTAATTTATAGGGCCTTTTGAATTCAAATCCGACCATTCCCCCCAAATTCAGCCCATTAATGTTAGATTGGCGACATATTTACAAGAATTTAATTCATAAATTTCGCCTTAAGTGCCTGTCCCCACTCCATTTGGCCACAATTCGACTATCAAATGTGAACAATGACTTTAAAAATCACTTTCTGGTAGACCTGCACACTATTTCCACAAGTACTGTAGCTGCCTTCACGTTGTCGTAGACCTTGTGACACTTCCCTACTTCGCGCAATCCTGAAATCGCGTAGCTCCCCAACCCATGTAATGTAGTTTATAGTCCCGCGCCTCCTTTCAGCTGCCTGGAGCGCTAAGACTATGCTTTTGTCACATAGTCAGATGGCCAAGCCACCTATGTATGGCTTCAATCGATTGCCATTCACCTTTATTGGGAAGGGATCTCCATTCAACTTAACCAACTGGATCTCTCCTCCATCGATAATCTTCTTAATAACATAGGGCCATAGCCAATCCATTATGAATTTCCCTATAAATCTATCAAACTTACTATCATACAACAACACCAGGTCATTCACCTTAAAGGTGCGCAACTTAATATGTTAGTCATGCCATGCTTTTTTGCGCTGCTTTTGGACCTTTTGATGAAATCTAGCCAGAAATCTCTCTTCTTCAAGCTCATCCAACTTCGTGAGCCCCTCTTCCAGGGATCTGTGACCTATTATACCCATGAGCACCGCTATGCGTAGACTAGGAACAATGTACTCCATGGGCATCACCACGTCAACACCGTATACCAACCTAAAGGGTGTCTGTCCCACTAACTTCTTGTACGTTGTCTGATAAGCCCATAGCACTGCATGTATGCGTAGGTCCCAATCATTTCACTAAGTGTTGAAAGCCTTTGTTAGCATGCTCTCCAACACTTTATTGAATGCTTCCACCGTCTCATTAGCCTGAGGGTGATGAGGTGTGCTCTTCTGGTGATATACTTGGAATTCTTTTGTTAGCACGTTGATTGTTTTGTTTAGAAAGTGCGTACCCCGATCACTCATCAAAATATTTTGACATCCAAATCGTGTCAATACATGCTCAAATAGGAACTTTGCAGTCGTCACACCTATGTAATCCTTCATAGGATGTGCCTCTGCCCATCATGTCAAATAATCCGTCACGACGATTATATACCAGGCACCTGTATTCTTTCCTTGAGGCTGAATGGGTCCCACAAAATCTATTGCCCATTTCTTGAATGGTTATAACATCATTTGCAGATTCAAATGCAGTTCATCCCTCTGTTATGACTTGTCGGTTCTCTATCATGCATCACACGCTTTGCAGTGGGCTTTTGAATCTTGATTGAGGGTTGGCAACCACAACCTTGCACGTAGAATCTTCTGCGCGGTTTCTCTTCCTGCATAATGTCCTCCTGCAGCGCCTCCATGAGCTTCCGTGAGGATGCTTCTTCTCTCAAACTCTCGTACATATCTTTGCAATATCTCATCAGACCCCATTTTGTATAGATGCCCCAACAATGATACAAAAATTTTCCGCGCGCACCACCAACTCCTTCTTCTGCTGGACAGTGTAACCCTCCGGTGCAGTTCTCGTTGGTAAGAAGTGTATGATGTCCTCAAAATGTCCATCTCCGATGCGTACAACAAATAGTTGTGTGTGAAGTAATCCTTCCTCCAAATTAGTGGGTTCCTCCCCCGTCTCGATGCGTGACAGGTGGTCAGGTCCCGCGTTCAATCGTCCAAGCTTCACAACAACTTCAAAATCGTACTCTTGGAACAATAAGAGCCATCTGCAGATTCTCTCCCCCCAACACATGCTTATTGACCAGGTACTTTAGGACAGAGTGATCCGTATACATTTTAAAATGGCCTCCTAGCAAGTAGTTCCAGTACTTCTAGAGCGCATACACCATAGCTAGCCCCTCATGTTCAGTGGTAGAATAGTTATTCTTTGCTTTGGATAATCTACGGCTTGCGAACGTAATAGGATGGTCCAAGCCTTCACCTCCATTCTGTGTTAGTACTGTCCCTAGCACTATACATGATACGTCAACATGTACATGAAACTCTTTCTTCCAGTCTGGGAAGATTAGAATCGGTGCGGTAACCATATTTTCTTTCAATGTATCCAATCTTTTCTTACAGTCATCGTTCCAGTAGAACATGACATCCTTCTTCAACAATTTTTCCATTGGCGCAGTGATCTGGGCATAACGTTTGCTAAAATTTCTGTCATATCTCGTATGTCCCAGAGTAGGCACTTCCAAGTTCAGTATCGCCGCGATCTTTGTGGGGTCTACCATCAATCCTTGTCTGCAAACCACATGCCCCAATAGGTTCCCAAAAAGTACACAAAACAGACACTCGAGATTGAGCGCGATCTGGTATCTTCAACAGGTATCCAGCATCAGGCGCAAGCTTTCTACGTGGTGCTTAACCAGCCCAAATACAATCCAGTCATCAAAATATACCTCCAAGAACTTATGAATAAATTCCTTAAATGCCACAACAATCACGCGCGAGAATATTGTGGGTGCATTCTTTAATCAAAACGGCATTACAGTGTATTGGAAACAACCCCACTTAGTCGCGAAGGTTGTCTTGCTCATATCCTCTACCGTTATTTTGATTTGGTGGTACCCAGAGAACTCATCAGTGAAGGAATATGATTCTTGTCCACCTACATTGTCTAACACTTCATTAGTGATCGGAGTTGGGAAAGGATCATGCACACAAGCGTCATTCAATTTTATGAGATCCACACATATCCTTATCTCATCCTTCTGCTTTTTCTATTGCACCACCATAGGGCTTACCCAATCAGATTATTTCACAGGCTCAAGGATGCCTACTGCTAACATCTTGTCTAGCTCTGAGTGGACCTTTTCCTTGTATTTCGGATTGAGGCGGTAAGGACTCTGCTTAACTGGCTATGCGTCGGGTTTTAACATGATCTTTATCACTCCTAGGTCTCCAATTATTCCTTTGAGATCCGTAAAGTTGGTAGGGAATAAGTCCTGGTATTTGTGGAGTAATTCAATGACCTTATCCACCGTCGCATTGTCCCAGTAGTCTCCAATCTTCATGAATTTGAGTTCTACCTCCGTATCAATGTTCATGTGTTTTGTTTTCACTAGCACTATTATATCAGGGTTCTCAATATGCGGTCCTTGGACCTTGCGATGGACTTCAGTTTCCAGAATGTTAATCTTCTGTGGATCCTCATCCCCATCTTAAGCAGTTACATTATAACATTATAGCGCGTGACTCAGCTGAGTAGCCCATTCAAGCTGAATTAGGTCTAAAGGATCCTGCGGTATGCTAAAGATCACTGCTTTCACCTCTTGTAGTGCCTCATCAATACGGTCAAACCCGTCCTCAAAACTGAATGTCATCATGAATCCTTCGCATAGGATATCCCAGTCGCCTATGCCATGGCGGAGCTCTATTTCTATATCCCAATTCATTAGGATAACATCCAGGGTATGACAGAACAGGTGCACCCACTAAGGTTGGGGCTTTTCTCCATAAGCCTGCATCCATTTGGCGAGATGCATGCGTGGATCATTCTGCCCATAGTACTAGCCTATCAGTCACATCTTAAGCTTCCCAAATCATGTTCTCATCATCCTCCTACATTCATGCCAATCATCAAAGCTTCCCTTGTGTGTACCCCACCATCTTGCGGGCGTAGCGCCCAGTGCCAGTCTAAGGCTTGGAAGCGTTTATTTTCTAGTATCGCCCTTTCAGATGCATCCAAAAAGATATCTACCTCATTTAGACTATCATAAATAGGTATATTTCTTTCCTCTGACGACACACAGCGTAGCGACTGGGTCATCATGTTGCAATTCAACATAGTTCTTGTAATTGATTATGCCAACGTTCTATTTCTTCGTCGGAATCCGAAGTGCAGGAACTCTCACGATCCCATTTCATCTGTCCATTCATGGTGGGATTCACCAAATCTTGGTCTCATGTTTTTATCTTATAGATGTATTCCAGATCATCATCACTCTCATAATTGCAGATCGATTCCGTGTAGCGCGATCCTTCAGCAAGATCTAGGGGTATTATTATGCGCAGTGATTTCTTCTCAAAGATCATCTTTCGCTTCTTCATATTGATTGCCCCGTTCATATCAGTAGCCTAGTCATTTCCCATGAGCGTAGGGTAGGGATTGCTATCATCCACTATCTCTATTACTTCAAAATCCGCCAGCGCGCTCGCTCCCTCAATGTCCATGGTCACCCCCTACAGTCACCCCATGGGGATGACTTTTTGCTAATTCGCCATTCTTAGCTGAATCAGAGACCATTGCAGCGTAGGTCTCCCCATGCTCTCTCAAGTCTACTTTGGTAGAACATTCACATCTTACCCCAATTTGAAAATGACTTGATCCATTTCATACTCTCCTATTTGTGCAGTTAGTCTCATCTCCTGTCATGTCCTCGTTTTATGCTTGCCAATTTTTCGTACTACGTGCATCTCACCTGTCGCGGTCCCAACACATGTATTGATGAGTTCTTGTAACCCTTTCACAGCCTTACTATTGCGTAGTAACTTCATACATGTTTCCAGGAAATTTGTGAGCATAGAAGGGTCCGTCTCCGACTCAGGCTTATCCTTGCTTCCTGAGGTGGAGGCCTTAGAGAAGCTATTCTTAGCTTCCATGAAGGCTTCAAGAGCATGCTCCAATTCATATTCAGCCTCTTTTGCAGGGGCTTTGCGAACCCATGTACTGTCTTCTGGCTGTTTCCCCTTGTCATTCCCTATCGTGATCCCACTCCTGAGCACTATGTTTACATTCAGATCCTCCTTGCATGGCTCAAACCTCATCATCTGCAGGTTTTGATTCGGTGGAGGTGGTAGCGCCCCTTTGTCTCGTATCCTAGCTATCAACGTAGGGCAATCTTCTGTTTCATGATCAAACAACGTGCAATACTTGCACGACGGACACGTTGGATTAGTTCAATCGCAGGCATAGTGTCATGGTCCTCCGCAATTGCAACAAATCAACTGTCCTCGACCTGTACCAGGTCCTCTTCCACCTAGGCCTCATCTGCGCCCCTGAAATCCGGTCCACGCTGTTCCTGCATTCTGGTTGAGGGGCCACATTTCGGCCTTAACCCTATAGGCGGGAGTTCTATCCATCATTAATTCATAGCTCCTGCAAGTACGCTCATCATGTCCTACCAACCTACAAAAGTTGCATAACAGTTGTTGCGGTGCTTATATATACTTCCGTAGAAAGTGACAGTTATTCGTGGCATGTTTTCCGGCTACCTGATAGATAGCACACCATAATGTAGGTCCTGCACTAGGTCTTGCTTCAACTTCTGACCTTAAAGGAATCGGTCCTCCCCCTGCAAGGTAATTCACAAAGACTGGGCAATGGTCTTTGTCATGAACCTGACTCTTGCATTTCAAGCACCATACTTCCTCGCGTACCTCTGGTCGAACCGTCTTGTCCTGCTTTAGACCTTGCATCTCAAGGCACAAATTCTTCAACTGCACATGGATTTGCTGAACTCTTAGATTAGGATCTTGCATCAGAGTCTCATGCAGTCTCATGGCAATCTCTAAGGCCTCTGCCTGAGTTGCTATCTACTGCTGCGACAACGCACTTCTTAAGTGTGGTAGTAGCGAAGCCACAAACCACTCACGATGTTGTCCATCTGCCAAATTCATGTTGGCTACGTGGATTGTACATTTCAACCTGTGATCTAGTTCCTAGGGCATCTCGTCTGGTTGCATTGCGATCTCTTTGAATCACACAATCGACTGTGCCTTAGATTTAGGCTTGCTAAATTCCCTATTTAGTGCTGCCTAGGTGTCTGCTAGTACAACATTTGTGTTATCATTAGAGTACTTAATATACCAGGTTAGCTGGCGATCTTGCAAAGCACTAACTAGTGTCGCCTTATTTATGTGAACATTTGTAACACCTTGAGCTTCCCATACAACCCTCACAATGAACCAGAATTGGTCCAGGTCCTCATTTCCCAAGCCTTTGAACAAAGGAAACTTCACTGTATTTGCCATATTGAACCGCAGGGGAGGTGGAGGTGGTACGGGTAAAGTTGGAGGCAATGGCAGTGAAGTCGTAGGTGGTGTGGAAGGAGGTGGTATTCGTGGGAATCCTTGTCTTATTAACTGAATAGTGCTTCACAGAGAAACGTTCACTATCGCTTTTCATCCCTTCGCGGAGGTGAAATAAAGGGGCTATACTCTATACCCTTACTTCCTCTGTTTCTGTAAATTTTTCCGCTTCACGTAGTCCTGAACATCAAGGTAGTTGCATAACCCGTTTTTTTGCACAACAACATTTTTAATCCAAGTATTCAAATATTTTACGTACTTACCTCACAGTCCTTTGAAAAAGCATCGCTCCACCTCGCTATAGCTGATTGAGGTGTCAACCGTGAAATCAGTAACAAATCCTCCTATGATGCGATCCAGCCAATGGTCGAAAACATGAGTGATCTTATCCTTCGATGCTTCCAACCTTCGCACTAGCTCTGGGGTCCACAGAATAGGATCGTCAAGTTTCCACCTTCCTTGGCTATCTGCTAGCTTCGCGATCCACTCGTATAGCTTAATAAGGAAAGAGAAGAAAAATATCTCATGGATCTCTATATACAGGTACTGGTCCAACCGTTGTTCCTTTGTCAATCATGGGTTTCTGTTCTCCTGTGCTGCAAATTCATTGATTTTTCTATGCAACTAGTGTCCAATCTCCTTCTTAGTTGGATTCTAATGATACAACATCACACATCTCTTATGCAGATTCTGGTCCCGGCAACAGAACCATTTGTTGTCTTGAGGGGGCCTCACCCAGGTTCAATGTTAGTTAGCTAAACAAATCCCTAGACTACTGGCCCTTTCGGCATCAACCCGCGGAGCGCAGACTGAAGTCTCACTTGAAGCAATATGGGGGGATATTGGAACTAAGTTTCCGCACCTAGAGATGGTTGTGATGTCGGTTTATTCTGGCTATACCTACCTTCACGCAAGTTGCTTAGCCCTTTGTTCCACCCTTCAGTACCTTCGTGAAAGGGTAGAATTGGCTTTCGCGCAGCCCTAACCTGCGACTTAAGGACTTTCACACTGCTAGGGCAGTGAACTGCGATGTCTCCCAAACTAGGCTAAGTGTCTTACTTATCTTATTAACCAATCTTAGTTAGCTTCACGTAAACAGATGTTCTTACTTTCGTTCACTTAACCAACACATTTACATACATTCGCACATCATATAAGCATTATAAGTGAAATTCATACCTAACATAACAAGATGCATAAACAGGAAATAAAGACACATAAATTGTAGAATACTTCTCTTTATTGATAATTCTGGACGATTACAGACTCGACCCGCCCTGTGCACTCAGCTGCAGGGGTCCGTGCACTCAGTTACAGACTTCTACCCTAGGCCTCTTAGAGCCTCTACCTACACTACAACCCAAACTTAGACTTCTAGCTTAGAACTATCTCTCATACATCATATCTTCGTGTGTCTATCTTCTATTATTTCTCTCAAATTACTTAGAGCTTAGCTCTATTTATAAAACCCCATGGTCTGTGAACAATGGGTAGATATTTTACAACCGACATTACATTTCCAAAATAAGGGCAGACAATCCTATTTACACTTGGATTACAAAATTTTACCAAAATATGGGCTATTAGCCCCAAAACTACCCTCGGGGGATCCCGCGCCCAACAACCCCCCATCCTTGGGTCTGCATAAAAAAAATGGGGCATTGCCCCAGACCCTGTGCATGGGGGATACCGTCCCCCCCGCAAACCCTCCCGACAAGGTATGGAAAGAATATAACACATACCCAACATTCTCCCACTTGTTGTTTTCTTTCCACACAGGGGGTCATAAGAGATCTTAGTCATTGGTCCAACATTGCAATGCCCATTACTTCTTTACATAAATAGAACTTCTCAGTGCTCACAAACTTTGTCAATGTATCTGCAACATTCTTCAAAGTTTCCACCTTTACCAACCACACCTTTTTATCCTCAACCATATCTATCACAAAGTGATAATGAATATCAATGTGCTTTGTCTTCGAATGATAAGCAAATTTCTTTGCCAATAAAATTGCACTTTGGCTATCAAAGTCTATCCTTATAGCTCATTGTAACAACCCCATACTTTGAACACAATATTTGCAACCAAATTGCTTCCTTGCTTGCATGAGTGGCTACCATGTATTCAACCTCTATAGTCGAAAGTGCCACTCCAGACTGCTTCTTGCTCATCCAACTAATTTCTCCTCCAAATAGGTTAAACACATACCCACTTGTAGATCCTCTGATTGTCCAAAACACTATCCAATCCTGGTTTTACTTGGTAGCATAAACCATAATCGTTAGTGCCACACAAATACCTAAAAAATTGCTTCACTATTTTCCAATGCTCCTTCCTTGGTTTTGACATAATCCTGCTCCATACTGCCATTGCATGTGCAATGCCTGGTCTGGTGCAAACAATTTCATACATCAGGCTACCAACTACACTCGCATATGGAACAAGAGACATGTCCTCTTCCTCTTCTTGTGTCATAGGACACTGTTCAACATATAACTTTACACTTACATGAATAGGAACCTTCACTAGTTTATTGTCCTGCATATTAAACCTCTGTAATATTGTCTCGACATACTTCCTCTAGTTTAACCAAAGCCTCCTCTTTACCTGATCTCATTTAATTTCCATTTTCAAAATATAGTTTGCAGCACCAATATCCTTCATGTCGAATTTTGAGGATAATTGGGTCTTCCAATCCTGGATAATTTCTTTGTTATTTCCAATCAACAACATATCATCCACATACAAGACCAAATAAATAACACGGTCACCAATTAATTTAAAATACACACAATGATCTGCTTTGCTTTTGGTGAAACCAAGTCCATGTATATATGTATTAAATTTCTGATACCACATCCTTGGTGACTATTTTAACCCATACATAAACTTTTTTAACCTACATACTAGTTCTTTCTTACCCTTCACCGCAAAGCCTTCAACTTGCTCCATGTAGATATCTTCTTCCAGATCCCCGTGAAGAAATGTCATCTTCGCATCCATCTGTTCTACCTCCATATCAAAAGCAATAAGATAAAAGTAATCTAATAGAAGGTAACTTGGAAATAAGAGAAAAAATATCACCAAAATCAATTCCCGACACTTGGGAATAACCTTTTGCTACCAACCAAGCTTATATTTCTCCACCTTGCCTTCTGCATTCATCTTCTTCTTAAACATCCATTTTCTTCCAATGGGTTTCCTTCTAGTCGACAAATCCACCAGATCCCTAGCCTCAATTTTATCCAAAGATGCCATTCATCAACCATGGCCTATTTCTAGATTTTTCCATCCTTTGAATCTACTTCCTCTGTGACAGTTCTAGGATCATCATTAGTAATAGATAAAGAAAAATTTGAACAGAAAGTAGATGGACTATACCTTTCTAGCTGCCTCTTCTCTCGAACTGATCTTCACAAAACTAGAGTTTGTGGCTCTTCCTATTCTGATTCTTGTTATGTTTTAGAGTTTGATTCTTCCTCCTTTAGCTCAAACTCTATCTTCCCAGGTTTCTTTGGTAGGAATTCATGTCTAATAACATCTTTCACCTCTCTAAACACGACATCTAGGCTATACACCACCTTCCTTATTTCTGGGTTCCAAATCTTATAACCTTTTAAACCATCCTTATACCCGATAAAGATGCACCTTTCATATTTACTATCCAACTTGGTTCTTTTCTCCTTTGGAACATATAAATATGCATCACAGCCAAATGCTCTCACATGTGAAAGACCGGGTTTTATAACAGTCCATACCTCATGCAGAGTCTTTTCCTCCAACATTAATGAAGGTGATCTATTAAACATGTAACATGTAGTCTCCATTGCCTCTGCCCATAATTCTTGTCCTAACCTCATGTTGAAAAGTGTGCAACAAGAAATGCTTGTTGAGAATGCAACAAGATGATGGCGCTTAGTGAAAAGAAGACGCCTTCACTAAGTGTGCCCGCAGGCTATTTTTGGCGCAAGGTCTATTTTTAGACTATGTCTATTTTTAGACATATGGATCATGGTCTATGAGTTGCAGGATGCTATTTGTGGATGATTGGTCATGTTGGTAAAAATAGATGTACTTCTATTTTTAGACATATGGGCGGAGTCTATTTTTAGACTGCCAGGCTAAAAATAGAAAAGTCAAATATTATTATCTCACAATAATATTTGGACTATAAACTTAATCTTATTCTCTTGGAGCACTTCAGTTCGAGCTACGGATGTGGCACATGCAATTGCATGAAGGAAATACGTGGTTCTTATGTGTTAGTTGAATATTTGCATCATGACTTCAGTTAGAACTCAAGTGAGTTGAGTTTAGTGGACTGGAGGTGCAGTTGATGGAGTTGTGTTCAGTTTAGCTTTGTTAAACTGGTTGTATTTAGTCTAACTGGCAAATAGACTAGAGATGAGTTGGGTGAATTAGTTATTAATTAATTCACAAGTTATTAACTCATAATACAACTAATGAATACATCAGTTAACTCAGTTGCATGTCAGTGCATGTTCAGTTCAGCAGGGACAGGTGTTAGAGAATCAGATTGCTATCAGTTGTGACTATAGTTGTGCACCAGATCTTGCACAAATCAGGGGATTGAGTATGCCAATGAGTTTGCACATATTGTAGCTTTTGAATACGTGATTTAGCCAAGGAAAGACGTGGCTGCCTTGGAATTATCATCATTTCTTGTGCAGGTATTGAGCAGCGGAGGCAGGCAAGCAGCGGAAGAGATTTGAGCCAGTGATTGATTCAGATCTGAGCTGTATTGTGTGTAACAGGTGGAGCTGGTACTGGATTGCTTGTGATAAGCATTGTACTTTGTAATGTTACATGACTCAATCATTAATATACAGATAGTTGGGGTTTTTAGCGAGATGCTTTCCCCGGGATACATACTGTGTTAATGTGTGAATGCTCTTGATGTTTTATTGTTATTGATGCTGCTATATTGATGATCAACGTAGAGGAGCTTATGTATTGTGTATGTTTTCCGCAATAGTACATGATCAGGATAATCACTGTTGAATATGTGTTAAATTATTCAAAATTTCTACACAAATTGTTTTTAAAATTATGAGGAAGCACTGGTTGTATGAAAAATATAGTAAGTGTGAATTTTATAAAGAGAAAATTCAATATTTAGGACATATTATTACTAAAGACAGAATCATTGTAGACCCAGAAAATATAAGAAATATAAAGGAGTGGCATGTTCCTAAGAACGTGGCCAATACATAATCCTTTATGGGATTGGATAGGTATTATAGACGATTTATTGAAAGATTGTCAAGGTTGGCTCACCCCATTATGTCCTTGTAAAAGAAAGCGAGAACTTTCAAGTGGATAGTTGAGTGTCAAAATTGTTTTGACCAGCTAAACCACTTACTTACCACTGCTCCTATTTTAAGAATCGATGATCCAAATAAGGAATTTACTATTTTTACAGACACTTGTATGGATGTTGGGAATGGGTCCCCTAGGGTCAATTTTGGGGTTAAAAGCCCAATTTTTGTGTAAATACTCTGCATTTTGTGGTCGTGGAGAGCGAAGATGTCAAGAGTCAAAAGAGGGTTTCCACGCTTCTTTTGTGTAAAAGGAAGTCGGCTTTTGAGATCTACCCATGGTCCGTAGACCATGGGAATGTATAAAAAGGGAGTCTTACAAGAGTCTAGGGGAGATAGTTCATAGTTGATACTTGATGTTAATGAACGTAATGGGTCTGTGAGAGTGTTGATGCCTCGAAAATCGCTGCACCAACATTGGGGAAACCACCCGGTCCGGACCTAAATGCAGCTCCTTTTCCGTTTGGGATAGTGGCTTCGACTGGGGGTAATGGGACCAGTTTCCCAGAAATAGATAAATGGGATGAATGAATACTTTGTAGATCACACTAGCGAT
>APFE030277604.1:0-28168 GCA_000404065.3 Pinus taeda
TGCCATAGCCTTAGTTTCCACTTTTGATGCTCACTTCCAGCAATTGCTTAACACAATTCTCAAACTTAGTGAGGAACATCCCACACATCGGGTTTCACCTCCAAACACCACCACTCTATGATCTCATTGGCAGTTGAATCTGAGGGAAAGGTCATCAGAAAGAAACCTTTTATATTCCTTTTATAATAGGCACCTCGTCTCTTGCCATTTCCCATTTCTTTGAAATGTAATTCGTGATGAACTTCACAAAGAACCACCCCAAGCTCGTCAAAGAGTCACCTTCTGAGCAGCCTCCAATACTTCATCTATCTGAACATCCTCCTCAAAAATCAAATCTTTCTCACCAGACTTCAACCTAACATTTTTTCTTTTCCTTCCCTTCTTCCTAGCCGACTTATGCTTGTGTTCCTCCTTATCCCAAACTAGGGTATCATCAACCAAAGCCTCACTTGTTGTATATCATTTTCGAATTTATTGTATTAATATATTTAATATATTTTTTTGTGAAATATTAATACATATTTAATATATTATTTAACAAATTTTCATTTTCGTTGTTTAAACTGGGTTTCTGACAACCTATATGAATTCAACACTATGAATTGAAAACTCTCCAAAAAATTGAAGAGAGCATACAACAATCTCAAGTACTTAACTAACACTATTATCAAATACATAGTTATTTATATTTTACTTAATTTAATTGTTTATTAGTTAGAATAAAATTAACTTATACTTTTAAATTATGTTTTATTTGTCAATATTTTATACAAATAAATAATATAATATTCACTCGAATACTCTCTTCCCTTTTTCTTCAATAATATCTATCTATAATAAATATGTAATCTTCTTTTCCAAAATTTATACACAAATTCAAAAAAAAAAGTAATATTATAATTAACTATGATGTCTACAAAAGTAAATAATATATATTAGTAATATTGATAAACATAAAAAATGCTTATTTCATAATACACATCACATTACTGGACATTAATAAAATCATAAAAGTTAATTAAATTATAATTTTTTTTTGACAACATATTATTATTGGCATTATTAATTAAAAAATAATATATAAATTGAACATATACACATTTAAACAAATAATGTAAAAAATTCTTAAGGATTGAGATTCACCCCATTTTTTATTGATAGTCTTCTAGAATTTTTTGCAATACCATGGGCCAATGCTACGGCTTATCAATTCCACATGCCCAAAAAACCGTCACTCATTTCATGTGACACTTGTTTATATGACATTTTTTTTAATTAATCAATTTAATTAAAAAGAAAAAAAATGACAACTACCTTCAAGATAAATCTCAATCATTGATGATTGTATACTACTAAAAATATCCTATAATATTCCATAGTGGTTAAATCACTACCATCCACTCTTAATTATCGATAATTAAATAAAAATTTAAAAACTCTATTATCAAATAGCCACACTTATAGACATAATTACCACTTACTAATTATTAATAACTAAATTAGAATTAGAAACTATATTCTTATATCAACACACCTACCAACACAATTGCTAAAAATATATATAAATCAAGTAAATGAACGGGCCTATCAACATAATTACATAAAAAATACGTAAAGTAGGTAACATAATTATTTTTAAAAATATATACCTACCAACACAATTACTAAAAGTATATATATAGCAAGTAAAATGAACATGCCTATCAACATAATTACATAAAAAATACATAAAGTAGGTAACATAATTACTTTTAAATATATGAAACAATTAAAATACATAATATAGGTAGAGTAGACACGCCTACCAACATGATTGCTTTTAAAAATATATAAATAATTAAAATATACACGCTTATCAAAATAATTACTTAATAAACAATTAAAATATAATAAACAAGTAAAAATGAACATGCTTATCAACATAATTACATAAAAAAATATATAATGTAGGTAGAGTGGACACGCCTATCAACATAGTTACTTTTAAAAATATATGAAACAATTAAAATACATAATATAGGTAGAGTAGACACATCTATCAACATAATTACTTTTAAAAATATATGAAACAATTAAAATAAACATGACTATCAACAATATTAATAAAAAATACATAAAATAGGTAAACTAGACACGCCTATCAACATAATTACTTTTTAAAATATATAAACAATTAAAATACACAAACTTATCAAAATAATTACTTAATATACCATAAACAAAGATATATATCTTCATAATTACCATCTAATAATTACCAAAATTATGAAATAACACCTATCAACATAATTATTTTAAAAAATACATAAAACCTAAATACTTTTAAGTATACATCGAAACAAATAAATTTTATTAAATAAATAAGTAAAACACAACATTGTTCTAACTATTAAAAAAAAAATAAAATAACCTTTTTTCAAAATATTACAAAATATAATTTTGATATATTACGATGAATTAATCTCGTTTTACCAAGATTTGTCCTCGTACGGGGTCAAATTCTATTTCCATCTGCAAAACCCTAATCTGCAAAAACCTAAAAACATCGGTGAATGGTCTCAAAAGGATGAGGAAAGTGATCCATAGATAAATGTGTGGATTATGGCTTAACACAAGGTATCCGCTTCCATCTTCTTCGCCATCTCTCTTTCTCTGTGTGGAGGAGCTTAGCACTGTTTGCCAACAAGAACAATGACCAGCAGGAAGGAAGAAGAGAATGACAATACGAGTAGAGATCAGAAAAGTGAATATCTGCCACAAGCAGGTAGAGAGCATGATGAATCTCTTCCCCCGCCTCCAGGAAACGAAAACATACAGCCAGGGGGGGCAATGCATGCAGAACCACCGAGGTTGGTGCCAATCGGCTTAAATCAAGGAGATGAACGACGAAGATCTATACTGGAGGCATTACAGCAACGCCAATATTATAAAGATGAAGCACGAATGTTTTTAAGCCTCAAAGGGCAGCTTACCAAAGAATCGGTAACTTCAATCGTCCAGCATCTCCATGGTATTGACAGCGAATGGTGACAAATGGACAAGGACAGATGTAGAGTGGGCACTGCATGATTGGATAATTTCTCATCAGGTCGACCAACCCGCAACGATCAGGGACAAAAGCACTTCATCGCATCGCAGTCAGAAAGGTAAGCAGGTTATAAGAAGCTACAACGTTGAAAATCGCGACCAAGGCACTTCATTGCGTCCCCGTGATAAAGGTGAGAAGCTTATCAGCCAACCTTCTAGGCAAAAATATGGTTATCTGCCACAGTTCTACGAGGAACTTGACAGTTCTATGCCTGGATTTCTTAGAAACAGCGAGGAAGTCGAAGGTTTTTTAGTTGGGGGAAAGGAAAAGCTTCAAGAGATCCGTCGGTCCGAGAGTTGAGTTGCCGTTCCCGTGCTCGTAGTTCAGAAAAACCCATGCTGAAAATATGGATGACATAGAGCTAATCGAGTGTGACAGCCCTTTTGGCAAGCGGAAAAAGGTTTGCACTTTGTCGGGTGTTGACCTTTATGAAGAAGACTTTGGGGATCCTCCGAGGAAATCTATGTCCGACGTGGGGTCAAATTAAATGTGTACTGAAAATAGGCGAATAAAATCAGAGTTGTTCAGCTTTTTAACATTCCAGTTTTTCGTATTTCTGTATTTAAGTTACTATCACATCGATACTATCACTTCCTTCGATGGTTCTATGTCTTGGTTTCCCTTTCGTTATGTCATTCTTGGTGTATTTCATCTTTAAATATCAAGCACTTTGTTTCTCCAGGGAAACCTCATTTTGTTTTTCTCATATGATTATTTCCATTATGCTGGTTTCTAATGCGCTTTTCATGTTGATCACTGTTGATCAATATTTTCATGTTAACTTCCCTCAACACATTGAAACTTAGCTTGCAGATTTCTTAATCAAGATGGTATTGAAATCCAAGGCTATATTCAATTATAATGTTTCTTCAATGATTTTCAAGTGAGCATAGTTCATCTTATTTAAGCATTTTTCTTTTACGGTGAGATATGAACATGTTTAAAGAATTTTATGACGATGCTCCATAATCAAAATGTAGAATATTTTTTTTCACAAAATAATAGAATGGAAAATTTTAGATAGAAATTGTATAACCAATAGTTCTGTTTGAAAAAGCAAATGACATTATCAAATTCAATGGTTGTAGTGAAATATTTAAATGATGGGAATTTATTAAAAAAAAAAATTATTTAAATAAAAATTCCAGTCATTATTGTTAATAAAAATAAAATTAAACTCGGATGCGGGTGATTCACATCATAGTTAACAATTTTATTAATTGTCACCGGCATTATGTCCTGCCACATGCAGCTGAGCGCTCTTCTCCATGTTCGCATAAGGTTCAATAAGGCTCACATAATGCACATTCAAATCAACTTGCAGGTTGAATTTACGGCTCTCCTTGATAGTTACACGGTTCAGATGGTTTTAATCATGAAGTTCGCAACCCTTCTTTCCAAGGTTTGCTCTTAGGCTCTTTGGTGCGACCCTTTCCCTCTAAAGCTTCTTCGCAGAAGATATTCCTCTGCTATCAGTGACAAGCTCAGCCCAATTTAGGCGCTTGACATCCAGTGCTGCTCTTCGCCTGGCTTGACCTGCTCTGGGCATGCACGTATTCTCCCCTGCTGGTTGCTTCGTTCCAGCGCCCATACCTATTCTGCAATTGTCTCCTCTTGTAACCTAGCTATGGTCCGAAATAGAATGCAGAGCCATCATGGCGGGACCCGTGGAGGTCGTAGGTGGTCTCAGACTGTGCAAGACGCCAATCAGACTTTTCATCCAGCCCCCAGTCTGCCTTTCAAGCTAGAACGCGTCTATCTAGCCCCTCTCATAGACCATTCCCATATCATTCTTTTCAGAACTTCCATTTTAGATTCTAGAGAAGTTTAATTAGGCCTATCATCTCTGCTAACATTTCCATTATCTTCATGGAGGACGAGCCTCAAACTAATGCTTATGTGAGCCTCATGGCAGATTCCTCTTAGGAAGGTCTCAGAATCGTGGGCAACCATGGTTTAGAGCAACAGCAGGGAAATGTTGATCAGACCAGCAAGCAGGATGGATTGCAAGCAACAGACAAGGAAAAGGAAAGGGTGTCGCTTTGCAGCCGGGTGGAAGCATCCATGGAGCTTCGGCGTCGGTGGAAGCTGAAGGGAGTTCAAGCAGTTCTCCTTAGGCTTTGAAACCTCCAGGTGGCAGCGAGGAGGGTGAGGCAGTGCATGGTGAACATGTCTGGTATGGTAACGTGTGCTTGGTGGAGGAAGTGCCACTGGACCAAGACATGGTCATATGATTACACCTGTTTGCTTTCACTGCTTTCTTTTTAGCTGTCTTCGAAGCAATGTTTCTATGGTTTTGTCTATGTGGTCAGGAGGTTTTCCCCTCTGGTTTTGTTTATGTTTCTTATGGTCTAGAAGTTTGAGGATCTTACTACAACTAGGAAAGATTGCGTGGCCTTTGATACTGGTTATGGAGGCATTTTTTGGATTTCTCATAGTCTTCAAGTTCCAATATCTGACTGTATGTACACTGTAATTGGTCTCCCCAAATATGGGTCAGTTCTGTCAATTCTGAAAGCTAGCAACTCCTCTCTATTGAGGCTCAGTCCTCCTTGTAATTTTACACCCACTTTACTTTAATAGAATTAGCCTTTATGTAGAAAATTAAAATAAAAAAAAAAAAAAAATTCCATGTCTAGTCTTAATTCAATTTTTGTATTAGGATACTACTCTTTACTGTATAAAATAACTTTTGTTAGTAAAAAAAATTAAAATTTTTCCATGTCTAATCTTAATTCAACTTTTGTATTATGATACTACTCTTTAATGTCTAAAATAACTTGATCATACTTTGATCTTGGTTTGATATTGGTTTTGTCCATCTCTTCCATTTAATTTAGATACCTTTGCAGTCACTGGTTCTCCATGCAATCATTCATATGTTAATTTTTATTCATTTTTCTTTTATTAGTGGTAGATAGTTTGCTTGGTCATGTATGTTTGGATTATAGATGTTAGTCAAAGATGATCCAAATATCTCTCCAAATCACTAAAATCATGTACTCAATGCACAAAACACAAATCTAGATGATTCTTAGCTGGTTGTTCTATGTTTTAGTAGTCTATCGTGTTGACCATGTTTTGATTAGGAACTCTGGAATAGTTGTGATTTAGTTGAATAGGTGTTTCACCATGTCGAGATGCCTTGGAGAAAAAGACATGTTTCAATTTCAACCCAGATTGTCTGGACACATAATAACGAATGATGAATTGTGAACTTTCTTAAAATTGCGCTTTACATTTTACAATCCATTTATTCTCAAGAAATTCCAAAAATTAAAATTTAAGAAAACTACCTCAAGTGTTATTATTTATTTTCAAGAAATTCCAAAAATTAAAATTTAAGAAAAATACGTCAAGTGTTATTATGGCCAAAATGTGAGAGAATATTGTCATAAATGACAATAATAAGCATTTTTTAAAACTAAAGGCAAAAAACATAGAAATTTCAGTAGCCAAAATGAGGATTGACATGTGTCTCTCCATACTTTCTGCCCATTAGCTTGTTTGAATTTCAAGAGTTCTGTGACATTCATTACTTTAGTGATTAAGAAATAAAATTTAAATCCTTTTGGTGGTTGTGGTGATTCACTACTTTCATCTCCTCTCCTACTTTGTGGTGAAACATCTCTTCCTCTTTGTACCTTATGGCTGCTAGCGGTGTGCATGTCACCAGCATAGATCCATCTTAAGCGTAGATCTAACATGAGTTGAGAGGGATCAAATTTCTTCCCATGCAAACTTATTCTAGAGTGCAAAAGAAAAAGTGTAGTTTTTCATTGTTTAAATTGTATTTTTGAATGCCATAGAGATTACATAACTTATTTTTTTCAATAGCTTTATAGGATATATACATAATTTTTTAAAACAATATATAAATTATTTTACATAACATATGTATTGAGTCATTTTATTAGCACAAATTAAAATGATTTTTTTGCTCTTAATATATTTTTAACTATAAGTCAATATTAATTCATATTAAAATATTTTATTCATAACCCACATTGGATATTTTATTATACACAGAATTTAGATAATTTATTTTAACATTTTTCTCTATATAAATATATATGAAGTTGATATCAACACAAGTTAGTTAACACAGATTTTCAAGTAGTTTATTTAAAGCACGTGTTGAAATATTTTTTAAAATTATAAGGTTTAAACATCTTACTTGCATTTTTTTTTACTTCTAATTACTTTACATGAAGTAATATAAGTCATGTGGACAAGTAATTAAACATACATAGCATATTATTTTTTCTCTTTTATTATAGCCAACATTAATTTTATATTTAGAGATTTTTTTTTAAGAGACACATGTCAACTCCAATTTTTGCACAGATATACTTACACATTGTCTTCACACTAGGTTGTAGAATGATGCTCTCACCTCAACTAGATTTTTCCTTTTTTTCATGCTTATCATTTGCTTCCTCTTTGACATCATTATCATCATAAGGAATGTGTCATGCATCATAATTGTCCTTCTTATGACCTTCATTTTCATGCTCATGAAATATCACATCTTTTATCGCAAAAACTTTGTATGTGAAAGAATCAAACAACTTATATGCTTTATGATCTTAACATCAACCAATAAAAAGACACTTGATAACTTTTGAATTAAGTTTTCTCCTATCTTGTTGTTGGATAGTTGGCATTGTGTGCATGGCTAGTCCTTGAGAAGGCATATACAAGTTTGTTAACATTGATGTCAAGAGTCATGTTGAGGATTTGTGTTGGGTAGTTGGCTTGCCTAGAAACTAGCAAGAGTGTAGGCAATGATGTCAACCAGACAAGATTGGTTGTTTGTTGCAACTGATGCTAGTAGTGATGGCCCAAGAAGAATGTCATGGTAGCTACAGGCTTCATGTAGAGAATCATCATAGTAGAATTCTTATTGGAAAAACAATGACATGATGATTATAGTGATGGCCTGGGATGGGAGTCCATGGGAGTTGTAGGCCTCATGCTCAGGACACAATGTGGAAGTGATTCCTAGTTGTCTTGAGATTTGAAGACCAGAATATTGGCAGTCAGGTTGGAGCCATGTTTTGAGGTATCATATGGGCTAAATGGATAATTGGACCCCTTCAAGTGGAAACTGACCTTGAACAGAATTCCAACGATATGCAGAAGTCCAGAAACGGACTTGTGGGTCAAAAGTTATGACCTGCTGAAGTTCAGTGTGTTAAAGCCTTAAGCAAGGAAGAATCCTGCATATTGCAAGCTCACAAATTGAGGTGTAGTGAGATCGGATACTAGAGATTGGAGGCCAAGCCATCACAACAATTAGAAATCAGACGACCTGGGGAATCGCATATTGATGGTCCTGACTAATCCTAATCGGTGATTGGAGGATCTATGGTGCAATGCAACATTGTATGCATTTCACTAATCAATGACTTATGATATCGACAATCAGAGGTCTCGATATATCGGAGGGCATGCCATATCAATGATTGCACATCAGCGACCTAGGAAAATCAACGATCACAATCGGAGCTCCCGCATATTAGAACTACCACAAATCATGGATTTGATCCTCTAGTGTTAAATCATTAGGAAGGCCAAAAAGGAAAATACAAAGGAATTCATTACAAAACAAAGGTTGGCAGGCCTCTTTCTCTCTCCTCCATGAGGACATGTGGAGACATCCAATTGGGTCCAATAAGGACACGTAATAGCTAGCAGATGAGCTTTGATAAGGACAGATGGTTGTGAGGTATTGGATCTAATAAGGACACATGACAACAGGTGGTGAGCTCTAATGAGGACACATGGAAAGATGTGATTTGTTCTGATATGGTCAAGTGGATGTTGACATCATCATGATAAGAAAATACACATGGACACGTGGCAGAAAATTGAGGTGTCTTAAGGTGGCCTAATGGGTCATATTCAGGTGACACATGTAACCACTCAAAAGATGCCATGTGGCAGGTGACGATGTCACATCGAAGATCGGTAATTGGAGGTTTTCAATGGTTGGCACATTGGCCACCTTGGTGAATCACCGATTAAGTGGCACCGATATAAGCACTAGCACGTGGTCATGAAGAGTCAAAGAACCAAGGGCTAGGGCTGAACACAGAGGGCCATCAGTGATCGATGATCGAATGTTTGTGATGAATGGCACATGGTCACAATTGCAAAATTGTCGATTAGAGGGCTCCGATGTGGTTACTAAATGGTCACAACACTTGGTCCTATAGTGGAGATTCGATGAGAGCTAAAATAGAAGAGGTTTGAATATCAATGGTTGGGAAGCGACAGTTTGCAATCTTGCACCAATGTGAAGTTATGATGGAAAATATCTGATAGTGCAACAGTACAAAGGTGTATTGATGGTGTATGGGTCAGTAGTTGTAGGAGTAAATACAGAACAAAGGTTTGGTCACATGATGAATGACGAATACGATGGATCAATTTAAGATCTTTGAGAACAAAGAAACAAGGATAATGGTCCACACAATGTCCATGCCTAAAGAATAGAGAAGCCATGCTAAAGTACGGTCAAGCTCTGTGAGCCTTGAATAGGCATGGTGAGTCTCAGTGATGGGAGAGATGCAAGATAGAGAGGACCGTGCCTGGTTTGAGTAAGTAGTTGCACTGAGAATTAATTCTCAGTATGGGGAAATAGTCAAGTGCCCATTCTCAAGTGAATGTAGTGGTAAAGACCAAGCTCGGTGTAGATGACACAATGTAGGGCCATGCCTAAGTACAATGTGTAGTGTAAAACAAGGATAGTGTAGTAGCATCGATCGGGGAGATAGCAGAGGAACAAAACCCAGGAGCTCGATTTAGCATGTGGGGTAAAGAAGCATAGTTACTAGAGAGAGCCAATAGCAAACACCTCTAAGTGTGATTTGTGTTTTGTAAGGTTAAGGAAGAGATAGTTCCACAGAGTGGGGCCGACAGTGTTTATGCAGAGTTAAAGAGACCCCGAGAGCATCGTGTTTTGTAAACAAGATTGAAGTTTCATGTGCACTGTGTAAGCAAGGTTGAAGGTGCATGTGCACTTTGCAAGAAAGGTTGAAGTTCTTATGCTCTCTGTTTAAGATTTAAGTGCATGTGCTTTGTATTTAAGGCTGAAGTGCCTATGTGCGGTGTGGAATGTAAAACGTGTCTATGAGTTGATGTGAACAGAAGTCCGAGAATTGAGCGTATGCTGTGCGAATCAAGGCAAAGAGCAGACTGTTTTGTGGCATGTAGAGTGGCAAAGAGAAGAGTGTTTGTTGTTGAGAGAAGAGAGCAAAGGGCTAAGGGTGACCTTTGTTGAGTAGGTCACAAGGCTAGTGAAGAGAGCTACAAAGATTTGCTGAGTGAATTAGAGTGAGAAAATACAAATCTGAGATCAGGTAGAGTTGCTTCCAAACTACATTGAACATTCAGTTCATATTTGAATGTGGGTTGGTGCCTACAAAAAAGGAAGTTGATGATTCCATCTCTTGTGGAGCTTGGGAAGGCTTCATGGTTTGTGCCTCCTACAAGTTGGTGCTTGAAAAGATCTAAGGTGTTGCAAGTTAATGCTTGCAACAAATCCGGTAGGTCGATGCCTCACATGGTTCCTCTAGTAAATTGGATAGGTGTCTACAAAAAAAAGACGGAGTTGGTGCTAGCAAACAATCAAAGGGATTTGGTGCTTCCTATGAGTGGGTGATCACAAAATAGATTGATCTAATACAGTTGGCACTCTTAATTTACATCAATAACAACAACAAGCTTTGTTGTTTTTTTCTTGAAAGGGTTTCCACATGAAAAACATGTTTCTATGTTTATGATGCTTATGGTTTGAGTGCTTGTGTGTTGAGTTAGTGTTACTATCATATTATATATTATTGTTGGTTATATGGTTCGATGCAAAGTTTAAATAAGAAATGTAAACTAGCATAAAGAAGTAAAAATAGCCTTAAAATGGCCTAATGCTAGTTTATAACCATAAAGAGCTTCAAAAGGAGTCTTATGATTTAAATTTTTAGTTGGAATTCTATTTTTCAAATAAAATATAGTGCTAACAGCTTCATCCCAAAAGGCATCGATAAGATGTTTACCTTCTAACATGCTCCATGCAGATTCTACTAGGGTTATGTTTTTTTCTTTTCAACTACTACATTATGTTGTGGACCATGTGGTACCATTTACTATTGTATAATAACAAGGGCTTTGTAGTACTTGATGAATTCACTTGAGGTATGTTCTCCCCTTTGATCTAATCAAAGGATCTTGCTGTATTTTCCTATTTGCTTGTCAACCAGATTTTTGAACTCTTTAAAATATTTAAATACATCACTTTTCTTTCTCATTAATAATGATTAAGAAATAATATGTTCCACCTAATGGTATTGTCCAAATAGGACCACATACATTTATATGCACAAGTGAGTATCCATTTTTATTCTATTTCTATGAGTAGGGAACTCTTCCCTATGCATCTTCCATAATACATACCTTTTACATGTATAATATTCATTGTTAGGCATTGGAAGTTCTTCTACAATTCCTTGTTTTTGAAGTAGCAATGTATCATGATAATTAATGTGGTCATACCTTTGGTGCCAAATAAGTTTGGTTTTCATGTTTGTGCATGCCAATTATTTATGACTTTTGGTTGCCACATTAAGCTTATATAACCCTCCAATTCTTACTCCAATTCCAAATTTCACCACACAATGTGAACTAACAAATTCTACCTTCAATTTGTAAAATGTTATGGTAGAAATTGAAATAAGATTATTTTTAATACCAAGCACATACATCATGTCATGAATTTGTTTGACATAACCATTTTGGAATGTCACATATACATCATTATACTCTTTGATTTTATGTAAACAATCATCCAAAGATATATATTTGTACCTAATTATTAGTTTCACAAAAGTTTTCAAACTAATTCTTATTAGAGGATATATGGGTGGAGACACAAAAATCAAAAAACCATGTATTTGAATCATCTATTTCAAGAGACAGTGCAGCCTCTGAAATTAAAAGTCTAAGAATTTTTATTTCAACATTCATTGTTTGAGTCCTCTATCAACAAAATGACCAGTGTGCATTATGTTTACATGTTTAGACTCAAGCCGCTTCCTTTTCATGCAATGAGACTAGAATAATGTCCAAAATTTCCATATTATTGAAATTATACTCTAACGTCAATATTTGGAGATGTAATACCTTGTTCTGTCTTTGCAAATGGTGGGTTTCCAAATCATTTATTTCCATGTCATAGCTTTCTTACTTTATTAACTTCCCAAGGCTTCCGTTTGGAATGTTTTCTTCTGTATTCCCATAAGTGCCAAATCAGAACTTTGTGGTCTAAGGTTCTTTTGGCTTTCTTACACTTACGTGAGTATACCTACCAACTCATCAAAGGTAGAATCCTTATCCTTTATGCTTGTGATGAACATCTAATACTCATATAGCATTCCATTTAAGGTTATAGTGACTAGGCCAATCCTAAATAAAATTTCACCTATATCTCCAACTTTATCTTTAATGTCTTTAGCCATTTAAATGGAATTAATGATACTTTCATTTTATTGAAAATCAATCAAACGTGCTTACTCTTTAGGGAGAAGAGTCGATTTCTATTCTTTGACTCATAAATATTTGACCGTACTCCACATCTCATTAGATGTCTTGCAATTTATGATGTGAGGTATCATGTTGTATTTTATAAATATTTTCAGCAACACTTTCACCTTAGTCTCTCTCCTCTCCAAATCTCAAATTATTGTAGTTGTAGCTCCCACAACAACCTCAGGAATCAAATGTATTTTGCAACCTTCCATTAATGTATGCATTTTAAAATTCCAATTCACATAATTGGCATCATCCAACTCAGTTTCTTCATTTAGATATGATGGTGCAAGAGGATTAGCCATTTTGAAACAAATGTTTCTCCAAATTCAAATCCATAACTAATTTTTAAGCTCACTAACAATGATTTCCTATTTCAAGAGATTCATAATTAACCTCAGAAAAATTCAAATAAATACCATATACATAATTCATTAGCACCATATTTTGTAGCAACTGATTCCATGCAAAATTAAATTTAGTTTCCAAAACACTCATCGAGCTTCAAATATTAACACAAACAATGGATAGGAACTAAGTCAAATGTTGAATAGTACTTACCAATGTGTGGTTTGATGCCATTGTTCGATCTCCAAAGCACACCATCCAAAAATTTCTCATCAATAGACTTGTTGGGATGCAATGTAGGTTCAAACTACATAGAAATGTCATGAATGAGCTCAGATGAGTTTGAAGAATTAAAATGATAAAAAATTATATTCTCTTGAAAGTAATTAAATTAGACCTGGGCTCAGCTGGATTAAACCCTATAAATGATAATGTAATTAGGATCTGACATAACCATTATGCTTTACATTGATAATCCCAACACCAAAGAGGCAATGGACTATGAATTGTTGAAACTTGAACTGTAGGTCAAGAGGCATGCCAATTTAAGCCTCGTGGTTGACCCCTTCTCAAAGTTGTGGAATAACTTATTCTCGGCACAATATGTTATTGAAGCCGACTTTTCCATAAAAGGTTACCGTTCAAGCTTATGTTGGTCATGTGAGTGCCTTGTAAACACTTTTAGAGAAGAGATTAGATGCAAAGGAAAATAAAGACCGGTTTATGTACATTTACAGCCCCTATCCTAAAAACAATTATCTGTGTACATTTGTAGAAAGCTATTAAGAAAATTACCTCTATTTATTACAACAATTTTGAAATTATAGTTGTAATTCATAACCTCATATTTCCTATATTAACTCTAGCATAATGGTAGCGGGATAGATATTTTCGGGGTAGTAGGTATTCCAAGAAGAATAAATGATTTTGGAAAAATTATTCCCCCTCCTTTTGAGGGCCTTGGGAAATGCTAGGACTAATGTGGTTACATGCAAAAAATACACCTTTGCTTTGACTCACTGATCACAGATAGTGCCATAGTCTTAGTTTCCACTTTTGATGCCCACTTCCAGTAGTTGCTTAACACAATTCTCAAACTTAGTGAGGAACATTCCACACATCGGGTTTCACCTCCAAACATCACCGCTCTATGATCTCATTTGCAGTTGAATCCGAGGGAAAGGTCATCATAAAGAAACCTTTTATAGTCCTTTTATAATATGCACCTCGTCTCTTGCCATTTCCCATTTCTTTGAAATGTAATTTGTGATGAACTTCACAAACAACCACCCCAAGCTTGTCCAACAATCACCTTCTGAGCAACCTCCAATACTTCATCCATCTGAACATCCTCCTCAAAAATCAAATCTTTCTCACCGGACTTCAACCTAACATTTTTTCTTTTCCTTCCCTTCTTCCTAGCCGACTTATGCTCGTGTTCCTCTTTATCCCAAACTAGGGTATCCTCGACCAAAGCCTTACTTGTTGTATATCAATTTTAAATTTATTGTATTAATATATTTAATATATTTTTTTGTGAAATATTAATACATATTTAATATAATATTTGACAATTTTTCATTTTCGTTGTTTAAACTGTGTTTCTCACAACCTATATGAATTCAACACTATGAAATATCCTTGGGGGACTGGGATTGTTAAGAGTTCATAAGTTAAACTTGTAATTCCAACAAATCCTTGTAGAATTCTCAATAATTTTAACCAAAAGAGATGCCACAAAACTCTCCAAAAAATTGAAGAGAGTGTACAACAATCTCAAGTACTTAACTAACACTATTATCAAATAGATAATTATTTATTTTTTACGTTACTTAATTTAATTAATTTTTATTAGTTAAAAATAAAATAAAATTATTACTTTAAATTATGTTTTATTTTCAATAATATTTTAAATAAATAAATAATATAATATTCACTCCAATACTCTCTTCCCTTTTTCTTCAATAATATTTATCTATAATTAATATGTAATCTTCTTTTCTAAAATTTATATACAAATTCAAAAAAAAAGTAATAATATAATTAACTAAGATGTGTACAAAAGTAAATAATATATATTAGTAACATCAATCCATGATAAACATCAAAAATATTTATTTCATAATACACATCACATTACTAGACATTAATAAAATCATAAAAACTAATTAAACTATAATTTTGTTTTGACACCATATTATCATTGGCATTATTAATTAAAAAAATAATATATAAATTGAACATATACACATTTAAACAAATAATGTAAAATATTCGTAAGCATAGAGATTCACCCCATTTATTATTGAGAGTCTTCTAGAATTTTTTGCAATACCATGGGCCAATACTGTGACTGATCAACTCCACATGCCCAAAAACCATCACTCATTTCATGTGACACTTGTTTATATGACATTTTTTAATTAATCAATTTAATTAAAAGGAAAAAAATGACAACTACATTCAAGATAAATCTCAATCCTTAATGATTGTATACTACTAAAAATATTCTATAATATTCCATAGTGGTTAAATCCCTACCATCAACTCTTAATTATTGATAATTAAATTAAAATTTTAGAAACTCTATGATCAAATAGCCACACTTATAGACATAATTATTTTTAAAAATATATGAAACAATTAAAACAAACACGACTATCAACATCATTAATAAAAAATACATGAAATAGGTAAACTAGACACGCCTATCAACATGATTGCTTTTAAAAATATATAAATAATTATAAAATATACACACTTATCAAAATAATTACTTAATAAACAATTAAAATATAATAAACAAGTAAAAATGAACACGCTTATCAACATAATTACATAAAAAAATATATAATGTAGGTAGAGTGGACACACCGATCAACATAGTTACTTTTAAAAATATATGAAACAATTAAAATACATAATATAGGTAGAGTAGACACATCTATCAACATAATTACTTTTAAAAATATATGAAACAATTAGGATAAACATGACTATCAACAATATTAATAAAAAATACATAAAATAGGTAAACTAAACAGGCCTATCAACATAATTACTTTTAAAAATATATAAATAATTAAAATACACACACTTATCAAAATAATTACTTAATATACCATAAATATCTTCATAATTACCATCTAATAATTACCAAAATTATGAAATAACATCTATCAACATAATTATTTTAAAAAATACATGAAACCTAAATACCTTTAAGTATTCATAAAAACAAATAAATTTAAATTTTATTAAATAAATAAGTAAAACACAACATTGTTCTAACTATTAAAAAACAAATAAAATAACATTTTTTCAAAATATTACCAAATATATTTTTGATATATTACGATGAATTAATCTCGTTTTACCGAGATTTGTCCTCGTACGGGGACAAATTCTATTTCCATCGGCAAAACCCTAATCCGCAAAAACCTAAAAACATAGGTGAATGGCCTCAAAAAGGATGAGGAAAATGATCCATAGATAAATGTGTGGATTATGGCTTAACACAAGGTATCCGCTTCCATCTTCTTCCCCATCTCTCTTTCGATGTGTGGAGGAGCTTAGCACTGTCTGCCAACAAGGACAATGACAAGCAGGAAGGAAGAAGAGAATGACAATACGAGTAGAGATCAGAAAAGTGAATATCTGCCACAAGCATGCAGAGAGCATGATGAATCTCTTCCCCCGCCTCCAGGAAAAGAAAACATACAGCCAGGGGGGGCAATGCATGCAGAACCACCGAGGTTGGTTCCAATCGGCTTAAATCAAGGAGATGAACGACAGAGATATATACTGGAGGCATTACAACAACGCCAATATTATAAAGATGAAGCGTGAATGTTTTCAAGCCTCAAAGGGCAGCTTACCAAAGAATCGGTAACTTCAATCGTCCAGCATCTCCATGGTATTGACAGCGACAGTGAACGCTTTCTATTTATCAGGAAAGAGCCGGGAAGGATGCTTGATGGTGACAAATGGACAAGGACAGATGTAGACTGGGCACTGAATGATTGGATAATTTCTCATCAGGTCGACCAACCCGCAACGATCAGGGATAGAAGCACTTCATTGCATCCCAGTCAGAAAGGTAAGCAGGTTATAAGAAGCTACAACGTTGAAAATCGCGACCAAGGCACTTCATCGCGTCCCCGTGATAAAGGTGAGAAGCTTATAAGCCAACCTTCCAGGCAGAAATATGGTTATCTGCCGCAGCTCTACGAGGAAATTGGTAGTTCTATGCTCGGATTTCTTGGAAACAGCGAGGAAGTCGAAGGTTTTTTAGTTGGGGGAAAGGAAAAGCTTCAAGAGATCCGTCGGGAGTTGAGTTGTCGTTCCCGTGCTCGTAGTTCAGATAAAACCCATACTGAAAATATGGATGACATAGAGCTAATCGAGTGTGACAGCCCTTCTAGCGAGCGGAAAAAGGTTTGCACTTTGTGGGGTGTTGACCTTTATGAAGAAGACTTTAGGGATCCTCCGAGGAAATCTATGCTCGACGTGGGGTCTTATTAAATGTGTACTGAAAATAGGCGAATAAAATCAGAGTTGTTTGCCTTTTTAACATTCCAGTTTTTCGTATTTCTATATTTAAGTTACTATCAAATCGATACTATCACTTCCTTCGATGGGTTTATGTCATGGTTTCCCTTGTGTATTTCATCTTTAAAGATCAAGCACTTTGTTTCTCCAGGGAAAGCTCATTTTGTTTTTCTCATATGATTATTTCCATTATGCTTGTTTCTAATGCGCTTTTGATGTTAATCACTGTGCATCAATATTTTCATGTTAACTTCCCTCGACACATTGAAACTTAGCTTGCGGATTTCTTGATCAAGATGGTATTGAAATCCAAGGCTATATTCAATTAAATAATGTTTCTTCAATAATTTTCAAGTTACCATAGTTCATCTTATTTAAGCATTTTTCTTTTAGGGTAGGGTGAGATATGAACATGTTTAAAGAATTTTATGACGATGTTCCATAATCAAAATGTAGAATATTTTTTTTCACAAAATAATAGAATGGAAAATTTTAGATAGAAATTGTACAACCAATAGTTGTGTTTGAAAAATCAAATGACATTATCAAATTCAATGGTTGTAGTGAAATATTTAAATGATGGTAATTTATTAAAAAAAAATTATTTAAATAAAAATTCGAGTGATTATTTTTAATAAAAATAAAAATAAAAAAAATTTCCATGTCTAATCTTAATTCAATTTTTGTATTAGGATACTACTCTTTAATGTCTAAAATAGCTTTTGTTAATAAAAAAAATAAAATTTTTCCATGTCTAATCTCAATTCAACTTTTGTATTAGGATACTACTCTTTAATGTCTAAAATAACTTGATCATACTTTGATCTTGGTTTGGTCCATCTCTTCCATTCAATTTAGATAACTTTGCATTCACTGGTTCTCCATGCAATCATTCATATGTTAATTTTTATTCATTTTTCTTTTACTAGTGGTAGATAGTTCGCTTGATCACCTATGTTTTCATTATAAATGTTAGTCAAAGATGATCCAAATATCTCTCCAAATCACTAAAATCATGTACTCAATGCACAAAACACAAATCTAGATGATTCTTAGCTTGTTGTTCTATGTTTTAGTAGTCTATCGTGTTGACCATGTATTGATTATGAACTCTAGAATAGTTGTGATTCAGTTTAATAGGTGTTTCACCATCTCGAGATGCCTTGGAGAAAAAAACATGTTTCAATTTTAACCTAGATTGTCTTGACAAATAATAACGAATGATGAATTGTGAAGTTTCTTAAAATTGCACTTTACATTTTACAATCCATTTATTTTCAAGAAATTCCAAAAATTAAAATTTAAGAAAAATACCTCAAGTGTTATTATTTATTTTCAAGAAATTCCAAAAATTAAAATTTAAGAAAAATATGTCAAGTGTTTTTATGGCCAAAAATGTGAGAGAATATTTTCATAAATAACAATAATAAGCATTTTTTAAAACTAAAGGCAAAAACATAGAAATTTCATTAGCTAAAATGAGGATTGGCATGTGTCTCTCCATTCTTTATGCCCATTAGCTTGTTTGAATTTCAAAGGTTATGTGACATTCATTATTTTTGTGATTAAGAAATAATATTTAAATCCTTTTGGTGGTTTTGGTGCTTCACTACTTTCATCTCCTCTCCTACTTTGTGGTGAATCATCTCTTCCTCTTTGTACCTTATGGCTGCTACATGTGTCCATGTCACTAGTATAGATTTATCTTAAGCATAGATCTAACATGAGTTGAGAGGGATCAACTTTCTTCCCATGCAAACTTATTTTAGAGTGCCAAAGAAAAAGTGTAGTTTTTCATTGTTTAAATTGTATTTTCTAATGCCATAGAGATTACATAACTTTTTTTTTTCAATAGCTTTACAGGATATATACATAATTTTTTTAAACAATATATAAAATAT
Organism: Pinus taeda; assembly: GCA_000404065.3. Lineage (NCBI taxonomy): Eukaryota > Viridiplantae > Streptophyta > Pinopsida > Pinales > Pinaceae > Pinus > Pinus taeda. The sequence goes on from APFE030277604.1 coordinate 19,477, forward strand.
TTTACATAACATATGTATTGAGTCATTTTATTAGCACAAATTAAAATGATTTTTTTCCTCTTAATATATTTTTAACTATAAGTCAATATTAGTTCATTTTAAAATATTTTATTCATAACCCACATTGGATATTTTATTTTTTTTTCCCTTGGGAAAAAGTCGTAATTTCCATTAAGTTAAGAAATTACATTTTGTAGATGCCGAAGCATATTCGTATGCAGGCATATTGCCTGTCGAGTTCATAATAAACATGAATGGAATATGACCAAAATATCTCCACGCAGGGAGCATAACAAAATTCTCTCGCAGTGATCAAAAATTGCGTCTGCGATCTTCGCAGAGAGCGTTATATCTGTTGTGCTTTTAAATCAAAACAGTGACTATATGCATGCTATGTACAATAAAACAAAACACTGTAAATATGGGGCACTAAAGCCCCTCGTTTATCTGTTCATCAAAATTCGATGATAATATTGGTAGTAGGTGCCATCGACTTCCTCCTGTATTGACCAGTCTTCACCTACTCTGTGTGCAGCCTCTTTGGAGAGCTGATATGCAACGGTGTTGTGCTCCCTGTATATGTGCCGACAGACAAAAGATTCAAAGAAAGTAGTCAATCTCTTTGCTTCATCAAGAATGTGTCTCAAAGTATAAGAATGACAATGAGATGCATTATTCAACCAATTGCAAATTATTTTGGAGTCACCAAATAATTGAAGGTGTCTACACTGTTTTTGGATAGCAAAATGTATGATATGTTTGGCTGCACAGAGTTCAGCGTAATTGTTGGTGCCTCTACCAAGATTGATTTTTATCTTATAACAGTGCCGATCGTTTAAGTGTAGGATAGCACCACCCCTGCAGGCATCTTCTTGTGCCGAGCCATCGAAAAATGCCCAAGGTATTGATTTGTCGATGGGTACAGGTCTGAGATTTCGAGGTGGGGCGGGTTGGGACTCTTCAGGAATCATGTTGTAATCAGCAATCGTATGGAAAGTGATAGAAGGCCAATGAGGAGCCTTATGGTTGAAGATTGTCTGATTACGGGCAATCCATATTGCCCAGCAAGCCAACAGTGGTAGGTTAATGGATTTTCCTAAATGCTCACAGCACCAGTTACCCCAAGCATCAGGAAGGTTATTCCCATGCCAATTCAAGTGCGGGATGTGAGAAGACAGTGATTGCCAGAGATGGAGAGTAGTGCTGCAAGAGAGAAATAAGTGTTCAGTGCTTTCTTCTGCGCTAAGGCATAAGTGGCAACGGAAAGGTCCATGGAAGGACCTCTTCATGAGATTGTTGCTAGTGGGGATTTTGTCAAATAATATGTTCCACATCAATAAACGCGTACGGGGGGCTGCCTTGAGCTTCCAAATCGTTCTCCAGGTGGACTGTAGGACTCGGGGCTTATACGGTTCCTTGAGTCTTAGATATCCAAGCTTTGGGGTGTAAATACCATTCTTCGCAAAAGCCCAGATGATCTCATCAGGTCCTTCAGTAAGTCTGATTTGAGCTTGTGTGAGCACCGAAGTATACGCCATCCAATCGTTAGTCCATTGGTGAGGCAGTTCTAATGCTCGGGCCGATAACCAAGCTTGATGAAGAAAGGATGAATTTTCTCGGTCACCAATATGCTTAATATGTGTAACTCCTCTGTCATGGAGATGTCTAATAAGATCAGCATGGAGTCTATGGGTGTTCCCACATCTAACCCACGGGTCCATACCAATACGCACAAAATTCCCTTCCTTGATGTGCCAAGTGATTCCTTCCCAGAGCAATGGTAAAGTGTCGATGACCGCTTTCCAGATGTTTGATATGTGATGATGATTGTCCTGTCTCATGCATATCCAGTCTAGTACAGCTGAGGCTTAATATATTTAGCATATGCAACCCGAGCCCATAGACTGTCTGTGGTAAGCAGTCCCCATCCAAGTTTTGCTGCCAAAGCCTTTGAGAATAATGCCAACCTCTTGATGCCCCATCCGCCCCATATTTTAGGAAGACCAATGGTGTCCCATTTTACCCAAGCAAAGAGTCTACAAGTCTGTTGACCCTTCCAGAGAAATCTACAACAAATACTCTGAAGTCTACTCAGAATGCCCCTGGGGATCCATGCCAGGGCCATCCAGTAGACTGGTGTGGCTTAATTAATAGATTTGATGAGTATTAATCTACCTACCCGCGAGAGGTATCTATGGTACCATACCTGAAGCCTCTTTTCCACTTTTGTTATTAGCCACATCCAGTCTGCAATTTTGTAGCCAGATGGTTTAAGTCTAAACCCCAGATATTTTATGCCATCTACTAGATTCGAGAAGGTGAAGGGAAAGCGCTGAGAAGCGAAGGCGGATTCATGAATGGAGCAGCCGACCATGGTGATAGTGGACTTATTATTGTTGATCAACATACTAGTAGTTTGCTGAAAAAGGAGGATGGAACCATGAAGAGCAGTGGAATCCCCAATGCTACCATTTAAGAAAATCAAGATATCATCGACGAATAACAGATGGTTAAGGAAAAGGTTGTCCACAATTTTGATGCCAGTCAAATGGTGTCTTCCTCTGGCGGATGAGATAATTCTGCTCAAGCCTTCCATAATCAGAAGGAATAGCAGGGGCGAGAGGGGACATCCTTGTCTGAGCCCTCTTTCTGAGGTGAAGAAAGGGGTGGCTTCCCCATTAAGTAGAACGCTATATGTTACGTCCGTGATACAGCTCATTGTCCACTTAATGAACTCATAGGGGAAGCCAAGATGTGTAAGGAGCAGCCTTAAATACAGCCAGTTTGCTCTGTCGAAAGCTTTGGAAAGATCAATTTTGAGAATCATACCCTTCTTTTTTTTGGACTGCAGGGTGTGAATGAGCTCTTGTGCTGAAGCGATGGCCTCATGGATCTGTCTATGATGCAAGAAGGCAAATTGTTCAGACAATATGTGCTGGGAGAGAATAGGCTTAAGGCGATTTGCAATGATCTTAGCTATGATTTTGTAGAGGCAATTGCAAAGTGAGATGGGCCGGAAATCATCGAAGGAGGACGGGCCATCGGTCTTAGGGATGAGGGCAATAAAGGTGGATTTGATAGCTGAAGACATTCTGCCCCTCCTCCTACTATCCTCCACAATATGCAGAAGATATTTCCCCAATGAAATTATATAATGTCATATGGACAAGTAATTAAACATACATAGCATATTATTTTTTCCCTTTTATTATAGCCAAAGTTAATTTTATATTTAGAGAATTTTTTTTAAGAGAAACATGTCAACTCCAGTTTTAGCACAGATATACTTACACATTGTCTTCACACTAGGTTATAGAATGATCCTCTCACCTCAACTAGATTTTTCCTTTTTTTTCCTGCTTATCATTTGCTTCCTCTTTGACATCATTATCATCATAAGGAATGTGTCATGCACCATAATTGTCCTTCTTATGACCTTCATTTGCATGCTCATGAAATATCACATATTTTATTGCAAAAACTTTGTATGTGAAAGAATCAAACAACTTATATGCTTTATGATCTTAACATTAACCAATAAAAATACACTTGATAACTTTTGAATTAAGTTTTCTCCTATCTTGTTCTTGGACATTTGGCATTGTGTGCATGGATAGTGTCCTTGAGAAGGCATCTGCAAGTTTGTTAACATTGATGTCAAGAGTCATGTTAAGGAGTTGTGTTGGGCAGTTGGCTTTCCGAAAAACTAGCAAGAGTGTTGGCAGTGATGTCAATCAGACAAGCTTGGTTGTTTGTTGCAACTGATGTTGGTAGTGATGGCTCGAGAATAATCTCATGGTAGCTGCAAGCTTCATGTAGAAAATCATCATAGTAGCATTCTTATTGGAAAAACAATAAAATGATGATTATAGAGATGGTCAGGGATGGGAGGCCATGGGAGTTGTAGGCCTGATGCTAAGGACACATTGTGGACATGATTCCTAGTTGTCTTGAGATTTCAAGACCAGAAGATTGGCATTGAGGTTGGAGCCATCTTTTGAGGTATCATATGTGCTCAATGGCTTATTGGACCCCTTCAATTGGAAAGTGATCTCGAAAAGAATTCCAACGATATGCATAAGTCCAGAAATGGACTTGTGGGTCAAAAGTTATGACCTGCTGAAGTTCAGTGTGTTAAAAACTTAAGCAAGGAAGAATCCTACATATCGCAAGCCCACAAATTAGAGGTGTAGTGAGATCAGAGACCAGAGATTGGAGGCGAATCCGTCACAGAAATAAAAAATCAGAGGACTTGGGGAATCACATTTTGACGTCCTGACTAATCCTAATCGGTCATTGGAGGATCTGTGGTGCAGTGCAACAGTGTATGCATTTCACCGATCAATGACTTATGATATCGGCAATCAGAGGTCTCGACATATCGGAGGGCATGCCATATCAGTGATTGCATATTAAGGACCTAGGAAAATCAGCAATCACAATTGGAGGTCCCGCATATTAGAACTCCCACAAATCAGGGATTCGAGCATCTAGTGTTAAATCATTAGGAAAGACAAATATGAAAATACAAAGGACTTCATTACAAAACAAAGGTTGGGAGGCCTCTTTCTCTCTCCTCCATGAGGACACGTGGAGACATCCAATTGGGTCCAATAAGGACACGTAATAGCTGGCAGATGAGCTCTGATAAGGACAGATGGTTGTGAGGTATTGGATCTAATAAGGATACATGGGAACAAGTGGTGAGCTCTAATCAGGACACATGGAAAGATCTGATTAGTTCTGATACGACCAAGTGGATGTTGTCTTCATCATGATAGGAAAATACATAGGGATACGTCGCAGAAAATTGAGGTGTCTTAAGGTGGCCTAATGGGTCATATTCAGGTGACACATGTCACCACTCAGAAGATGCCATGTGGTAGGTGAAGATGTCACATCGAAGATCGGCAACTGGAGGCTTGCAATGGTTGTCACATTGGCCACCTTGGTGAATCACTGATTCAGTGGCAACGATATAAGCACTAGCACGTGGTCACGAAGAGTCAAAGAACGGAGGGCTAGGGCCAAACACAGAGGGCCATCAGTGATTGGCAATCGAATGTTTGTGATGGATGGCACATGGTCACAGTTGCAAAATTGTCGATTAGAGGGCTCCGATATGGTTACTAAATGGTCACAACGCTCGGTCATATAGTGGAGATTTGGTGAGAGCTAAAATAGAAGAGGTTTGAATATCAATGGTTGGGAAGCGGCAGTTTGCAATCTTGCACCAATGTGAAGTTACGATGGAAAATATCTGATAATGCAACAGTACAAAGGTGTATTGATGGTGTATGGGTCGATAGTTGTAGGAGTAAATAGAGAACAAAGCTTTGGTCGTAGGATGAATGACGACTATCATGGATCAGTTTAAGATCTTTGAGAAAAAGGAAACAAGGATAATGGTCCAGACAATGTCCATGCCTAAAGAACAGAGAAGCCATGCTAAAGTATAGTCAAACTCTGTGAGCCTTGAATAGGAATGGTGAGTCTCAGTGATGGGAGAGATGCAATATAGAGAGTACCATGCTTGGTTTGAGTAAGTAGCTGCACTGAGAATTAATTCTCAGTATGGGGAAATAGTCAAGTGCCCATTCTCAAGTGAATGTAGTGGTAGAGACCAAGTTTGGTGTAGACAACAAAATGTAGGGCCATGCCTAGATACAATGTGTCGTGTAAAATAAGGACAATGCAATAGCATCGATTGGGGAGATATCAGAGGAACAAAACCCAGGAGCTTGATTTAGCATGTGGGGTAAAGAAGCATAGTTGTTAGAGACAGCCAATAAAAAATACCTCTAAGTGTCAGTAGTGTTTTGTGAAGCTAAGGAAGATCTAGTTCCACAGAGTGGGGTCGACAGTGTTTATGCAGAGTTAAAGAGACTCTGAGAGCATCGTGTTTTGTAAGCAAGATTGAAGGTTCCTGTGCACTTTGTAAACAAGGTTGAAGGTGCATGTGCACTGTGTAAGAAAGGTTGAAGTTCCTATGCTCTATGTTTAAGATTTAAGTGCACGTGCTCTGTATTTAAGGCTGAAGTGCCTATGTGATGTGTGGGACGTCAAAAGTTTCTATGAGTTGATGTGAGCAGAAGCCCGAGAATTGAGCCTATGCTGTGTGAATCAAGGCCAAGAGCAAATTGTGTTGTGGAAAGCAGAGTGGCAAAGAGAAGTGTGTTCTGGAATCAACTGTATTTTGTAACCTTCCATTCATGTATGCATTTTAAAATTCCAATTCACATAATTGGCATCATCCAACTCGGTTTCTTTATTTAGATATGATTGTGCAAGAGGATTAGCCATTTTGAAACAAATGTTTCTCCAAATTCAAATCCATAACTAATTTTTAAGCTCACAAACAATGATTTCATATTTCAAGAGATTCATAATTAACCTCATAAAAATTCAGATAAATACCATATACATAATTCATTAGCACCATATTTTTTAGCAACTAATTCCATGCAATATTAATTTTAGTTTCAAAAAAACTCACCGAGCTTCAAATCTTAACACAAACAATGGATAAGAACTAAGTCAAATGTTGTGTAGTACTTACCAATGTGTGGTTTGATGCCATTCTTCGATCTCCAAAGCACACCATCCAAAAATTTCTCATCAATAGACTTGTTGGGATGCAATGTAGGTTCAAACTACATATAAATATCAAGAATGAGCTCAGATGGGTTTGAAGGATTAAAATGATAAAAAATTATATTCTCTTGAAAGTAATTAAATTAGACCTGGGCTTAGATGGATTAAACCCTTTAAATGATAATGTAATTAGGATCTGACATAACCGTTATGCTTTACGTTGATAATCCCAACATCAAAGAGGCAATGGACTATGAATTGTTGAAACTTGAACTGTAGGTCAAGAGGCATGCCAGTTTAAGCCTCATGGTTGACCCCTTCCCAAAGTTGTGGAATAATTTATTCTGGGCACAATATGCTATTGAAACCAACTTTTCCATAAATGGTTACCATTCAAGCTTATGTTGGTCATTTGAGTGCCTTGTGAACACTTTTAGAGAAGAGATTAGATGCAAAGGAAAATAAAGACTGATTTATGTACATTTATAGCCCCTATCCTAAAAATAATGATTTGTGTACATTTATTGCAACCTATTAAGAAAATTACCTCTTTTTATTACAATAAATTTGAAATGATAGTTGTAATTCATAGCCTCATATTTCCTATATTAAGTCTAGCCCAAAGGTAGCAGGATAGGTATTTTCAGGGTAGTAGGTATTCCAAGAAGAATAAATGATTTTGGAAAAAATATTTCCCCTCCTTTTGAGGGCATTGGGAAATGCTAGGACTAATGTGGTTACATGCAAAAAATACACCTTTTCTTTGACTCATTCATCACAGATAGTGTCATAGTCTTAGTTTCCACTTTTGATGCACACTTCGAGCAATTGCTTAACACAATTCTCAAACTTAGTGAGGAACATCCCACACATCGGGTTTCACCTCCAAACACCACCGCTCTATGATCTCATTTGCAGCCAAATCTGAGGGAAAGGTCATCATAAAGAAACCTTTTATAGTCCTTTTATAATAGGCACCTCGTCTCTTGCCATTTACCATTCCTTTGAAATGTAATTCGTGATGAACTTCGCAAAGAACCACCGCAAGCTCGTCCAACAATCACCTTCTGAGCAGCCTCCAATACTTCATCCATCTGAACATCCTCCTCAAAAATCAAATCTTTCTCACCAGACTTCAACCTATCATTTTTCCTTTTCCTTCCCTTCTTCCTAGCCGACTTATGCTTGTGTTCCTCCTTATCCAAACTAGGGTATCATCGACCAAAGCCTCACTTGTTGTATATAAATTTCAAATTTATTGTATTAATATATTTAATATATTTTTTTGTGAAATATTAATACATATTTAATATATTATTTGACAAATTTTCAATTTCGTTGTTTAAACTGGGTTTCTGACAACCTGTATGAATTCAACACTATGAATTCAAAACTCTCCAAAAAATTGAAGAGAACATACAACAATCTCAAGTACTTAACTAACACTATTATCAAATACATAATTATTTATATTTTACTTAATTTAATTGTTTATTAGTTAAAATAGAATTAACTTATACTTTTAAATTATGTTTTATTTTTCAATATTTTATATAAATAAATAATATAATATTCACACCAATACTCTCTTCCCTTTTTCTTCAATGATATCTATCTATAATAAATATGTAATCTTCTTTTCCAAAATTTATACACAAATTAAAAAAAAAAGTAATACTATAATTAACTATGATGTCTACAAAAGTAAATAATATATATTAGTAACATCGATAAACATCAAAAACACTTATTTCATAATACACATCACATTACCGAACATTAATAAAATCATAAAAATTAATTAAATTATAATTTTGTTTTGACAACATATTATTATTGGCATTATTAATTAAAAAAATAATATATAAACTGAACAGATACACATTTAAACAAATAATGTAAAAAATTCGTAAGAATAGAGATTCACCCCATTTGTTATTGATAGTCTTCTAGAATTTTTTGCGATACCATGGGCCAATGCTATGGCTTATCAATTCCACATGCCCAAAAAAACCATCACTCATTTCATGTGACACTTGTTTATATGACATTTTTTTTTATTAATCAATTTAATTAAAAATAAAAAAATGACAACTAC